>ML298708.1:0-49593 GCA_005239495.1 Nicotiana undulata
TCATAGCTCAATTTCATCACATATCAGTAATAACTCGTACAAACATCAGATAATATCAAACAATAGTTAGAACATGCTCGTGGGTCCTATGGCTACCCGATATATAGTATAGATGCCACGCACGGACTCTCGTCACGTGGTGCGTACGTAGCCCCCTCAACAAGCACAATTAGCAACAAAGAGCCTAGGGGACATTTCCCCCTTACAAAGTTTGGAAAGGAGACTCACCTGGACAAGTGCTCCTCCGGCCAACAGACCAATCAACACGACGCACGAATCCTCCGAATCACCCTCGATGGCTCGCAACTAGCCAAAAGCACATAATTATATCAATTTAGGAAGATTCGAGGAGGATTTATCAAATATTTCCTCAAAAACGTATTCTTGACGTACTTTGGAAATTCAACTCCGAGCCTCGGCGTCCGGAAAATTATAATTCTTGAAGAAACGCGCTATACGTCGCCTAAGGATCAAGATTAACTCAATTAATCATCCCTCAATGGCCCAAAAATCAGAATTCACATTTTCATCAAAACCCTCTATTCTCCCCAACAATTTCTTGTGAATTCCTATGAATTAGGATGAGGAAATTCTCAAAGAACGGAAGAATTGACATGCGGAGGGTTACGGAATCACTTACCTAAGTTCCTAGGCCAAAATACCCGTTTTGGAGCTCTTGGGGTCGTCAACAATGGAGGAAATGTGATTTTGGGGAAAGAAATCACGACTTGGGCCTTTTATTTGGACTGCCCAGCAGTTTCCGCACCTGCGACTTTTGGATCGCAGGTGCGGACTCGCACCTGTGGAAGATTGGGTCGCGCCTGCGGAAAATGGCCTGGGCCCCTGGGGGATTTCTTGCGCCTGCGGGCCTTTGTCCGCTCCTTCGGAGAGAAGTCTGCTCCTGCGGAAGAAGCCGCATCTGCGAAGGGAATTCCGCTGGTGCGAACCTCGCGCATGCGGCTCATGGACCGCAGGTGCGGTCACACCAGTAAATTCCCACCAGCAGTTCAATTGCTGGTTTTTGACCCCGGTCGGGGTCCGGGAGACCCCTGGGCCCACCCGAGCCCTCGACAAATTATACCAACAAGTCCCAAATCACATGACGGACTTTCTTGAGCTCCCAGAACACTAAAAACATCATTCAAACCAAGAATCACTCTCCAAAACCCCTTAGATCAAACTTAGGATTTCAAGAAAAAAATCAAATGGCTGATCAATACGTCGAACGGGTCTATACTGCTCAGAATGACCCCAAATTTTGCGGACAAGTCATAAATGACTATACAGAACTATTGCCAGTTCCGGAATTCCATTCGGACCATGNAGTCTAAAATCATCATCCGGAGCTTCTGGAGCTGTCAGAACTTGATTCCGAGGTCGTTTTCTCAAAATGGTGCTCGGAACCAAAATTAGCCAAATAGGCTACCCTTCAGGAACCAAGTGTTCCTGAACTGGCCAAATCACTTCTGAATCTCGAACTACCTACCCACACAAGTCATAAGGCACGAGTAGCCGCTATGGGAAGAGTCATTCATGGGAACGGAGTCCCAACACACAAAACGACCGGCTGGGTCGTTACAAGTTATATGCTTTCATTGTTTTATGTAGTCAGTCATACGCACTCATATGCATATCAAATCTCAGTCTCTGTTGTTATTCATTGATACATCACAACATCATTTTTGTCCTATTTTCTTGACATTGTGAGCCCTAGAGAGAGAGAGACTGGAGAGAATGATGACTGAGTGAGGCCGAGGTCCTGATTGTGGGGATTTTATGAGTGAGGCTGAGGGCCTGATTGTGAGTGTGAGGCTGAGGGCCTGATTGTGAGGATATTTATGAGTGAGGTCGAGGGCCTGATTGTGAGGATATTTTTTAGTGAGGCCGAGGGCATGATTGTGAGGATGTTTATGGGATCGGCATGCATGCCGCAACATGTTTATTTATAGGATAAGGTTGCACGCCGCAACATATTTATTTATGGGATCGGGTTGCACACCGCATCATATTTATTTTTGGGAGCGGGCTGCACGCCGCAACATGTTTAATATAGGCTGAGGGCCTCATTGATTTATTTTTATGCCATGATTGGCTTTATATAGCGCTTGGGCTGAAGGAGCCCCTCCGGAGTCTGCACACCCCCCTCCCCCAGTGAGCGCAGGTACCTACTGAGTGATGTTTGCCCGAGGGGCTGTATATGAGTGATTGGGAGGACTGAGTGAATTGATGCTTTGAGATCTTGCATATGTCTTTGTCACTGAGTTGCATCACATTCGACATACATACATTTCTTCTTATGTTATATAGTATCACGTCATTCATGACTTTTACACACATTGGTATGTGGGTAAAGAGAGGTGTTTTTGCACTTGATATTTGAAAAGAAAATGAAACTCTTACTTATTCTTGAAAGAATTTTGAGAAAAATCACAGTTTTTCAAACTTACCTGTATTTTTGGCCTTTTGGCAAAAGAATTGAGTCACTATAAATATTTGAAAATCATGCCTATTTTTCAGAAAATGTGAATGGGTTGAGCCCTTTTACTTCTGAGATACCCTTTTATTACTTGTATTATGCTGTTATGGATTTTTGTAGAATACCGGTAATGGATCCGACCTCATGATAGCTCATCACTTCTTTCAACCTAAGGTTAGGCTTGTTACTTACTCAGTACATGGGGTCGGTTGTACTGATACTACACTTCTGCACATTGCGTGCAGATGTTGGTTGCAGTTGTTGAGGGTTGCTGGATTTAAAGATGTACTCGCATCCCTGTTGCAGTTGCCTTTGTTGTTCGGGGTAGCCTTAGATTAAATTATGTTGTTTACGTACTTTACAAACATACTATGTATTTATTTCATTTCCGCTTGTAAACTCTATTCTTAGAAGCTCATGACTTGTACTACCAGTCCTCGGGGAATATAATAGATTCCGATAATTTATTATGTTTAATTGACTTGTTAACAATTATTAAAATTTGGACAGTCATTAGTTTTCTTACCTACGGGTTGGGTTAGGTGCCATCACGAACCCACATGTCCCAGGATCGTAACCTAGCTCTGATACCAAATGCTACGCGGCGTCTTCCTGAGATTCCTTGGAAAGGCGACGTAAGGCTAAGCAATTTATGTTAGTGTAGTTGTTGTCCGCCAACTGAGGTCCCCTCCATACGCTAGACGAGATTGTCAGTGCCTTACGAGAAAATCAATTGAGAGAGCAATTGAGAGAACAGAAAATGAGAATTGAAAGAAAGCTTGATTGCATTAATGAAAGCTATTACAAAATGGCAACGATAATTGCTTGGCTTGGAGTCGAGTGCGGGAGTCTGCTATAGATAAGTTGACTGCACGGTTATGTGCTGTATTGGTTTCAGTTTGAGGTATAATGGTGAATGAGTTATGACAGGCAGAGGTTGAGTTTGAGGAGGACTCGAGTAAAGGAATTTCTTGATACGGGTTGTATTATGTTTGTGGGTATATGGGAAACATTGAATGATTGAGTTGTTATCCGTAAAGAATGTAGTGTGCATGGAGTAGGGAATTCACTCGGTTTCTTAGAAGTGTGGATTACTTCTTAGGGTGTTGGTATGCAAATGGGGAACATGTCATTCGGTCTGTTTGATCAGTTTAATTGAGATTTGAGTAGAATGGATGAATCTTGAGAATGGTTCTAATGGGTACAAGATTTATGTGTAACAATATGGAATCTTCAGGATGTGTATTTGGCGAGAAACTGAGATTTATATTGGAGGGTGTCAAGACTTGTGGCATTTTTATATCATTATGGATACTACAGTTCAGTATCAAGAAAGGGGAAAGAAGCGGCTTTGGATTCATGGAAGATCTCTTCAGAGTGGGTATCTTAGTTGTGGTACTTTTGGGGTGCTTTAGAGGGAATTCAGCGGCTTATGAGCCTTAGGGCGGTGTGGCTCCATGCTAGAGTTCGTGGGGCACGTTTGGTTAAGGATCGTAGTGTTCTAACAAGGAGAAGTATCAATTTGAAGGCAATTTGGAAGGGACTTGGATAGATAGGTCATCTTGGTAGTTGCTTGAGATTTTCTTATCTTTCGTATGATGGTATAATGGGTGCGGTGTGTTGTGTAGTAATGAGAATTGCAGGTGCAAGGTCACAATTTGGTTTTAAAGGGAAGATCATGAAATTCATAGGTGTCATGGATAGTTTCAGATGACTAGGTAATGATGTTACTATTTGGTACGGCTTGATGAGAGTATACATTCCGGGAAGGGAAATGTGTTTGACTTATGGAAACCTCATTGGTTCTGCGGCACTCTCCTGGTCGATCGACTGCGGATATTCAAATTTTGCTTTGTGGCACAGAAGGATTATAGAGGTATTCCTCGTGGTATGATCATGTATTGGAGAAGTGCTAGACATTCTGGTGGTGGAGTTGGGATCAGATATGGTGGTACGTGTGTTCTACGGGTTTGGAGACTGGGAGTCCTCAGGAGCAGATTGTTTCATAGTGATGGGATGTGAGGTTGTGGCCGAAGCTAGATAAGTGATAGTGTGTGTTGTGATTCAGTTATTGTAGACTTTTGAAGGGTTAATCATCTAATTGTGGGGGACCAGAGTCGATTTGGGGGTCCATGGGTGGCTCAATTAAGATGTGTATTATACACCGAGTTGGATTGATGGACTCCATAATGCTATTGTTGAGGGACGTGTTATTCGGTTGTTTCTAAACTTATTCATATTTTGAAATGATTTATGAGTTACTCTTCTATGCTGCGAGGAGTTGTGATTCGTTGGTTTTGGGCACACATGGTGCGGTTCTATTGTGGCCATATAGCGGAATTTGAGTGAGATGAGTAATTAGGTATTGCATGATTGAGGGCGTATTGGTTATGTTCTTTCGGGTTTTGTGTGGAATTGTATCGTATGATTTTCCGTGGTTATGGTAATGCGCTTAGAGTATTGGATATCGAATTTTGCGTGGTTATTGATTTTGAGGAAGGTGGAGCGAGGTATATATTATGGACCAGTGTTTGGATAGGGGTCACACATTGCAGCGAAGTTATGTTGAGAGATGATACTTTGTGTTGGGTTCATGTGTTATGGTTCTAAGGTGTGTGCTAGGCTTTTAGCATAGTGTTGTGAAGGTACTTGTTAAGCTGGAAGAACTGTCCTCGCGTTTGAAGCATTTTCAGGGTTGAGTACATTTGGAATGTTGCTATTTGGTGCACGGGTTGCATGGGTTGTAGCTTTAAGCTGTATCGATGTGTCATGTAACTAGAGTGATTATGTTAGGTGGGAGGAGGTCAGTGTGTCTAGAATGGGTGGTATCGATCTGGTTGCGATATATTTGGAAGGATATTGATGTTGGTCGGCTTAGAGATTTGCTATAGTTCCTATCGAAGGAGAGGGAGTTCCACAACTTGTTGATCTGACGAATGGTTATGGTTTTCTGCGTGTTTCTTTCATCATTGGCAATATATGAAGGTGTTAGAACGGGGCTTTGTTCGATAAGATGTGTATTACCGGCATTGGGTTGTTTGAGCAGTTTTTGTGATTAAAAATTACCGCTATGAGTGTTTGACTTATCTGGTATATCATGTGATTTCAACTTGGGTTACGACTATGGCTCGATACTGCTTGTTCAGGCTTATTTAGTGTAATGATGCGAGATTCTGATATTATAGAAATATCGGATGTAGAAATTGGATTCTAAGGCTTGTGGGCTAGATCGGATGAAGAAATTTCAGTTATGTTGTGTTATCAAATCTATATAGGGTAGGGTGACGTGGGATCACCCTGGGTATGTGCATGGTATGGTTACACGACGATTTTGATGGTTTTTGGAACAACTCTAGGCACGTTAGAGGACGACGTATGTTTAAGTGGGGGAGGATGTAATGACCCGACCGGTCGTTTTGAGTATTTACACTTCGCTCGGTAGTTTGGGGGCACGAGTAGCTCCGTATGATGTATTAGGACTTGTGTGCAAAATTTGAGTTCATTCCAAGTTGATTTGATATGTTTCGGCGCGAGTTTTTGGAAGTCGAAAGTTCATTAAGTCTGATTTGAGGTGACTTTCATCGTTTCGATGTTGTTATGCATGATTTGATGCCTCGAGTAAGTCTGTGTTATGTTATGTGACTTGTTGGTATGTTTGTACGAGGTCCCGAAGGGCTCAGGTGAGTTTTTGATAGAATTGGGTTGTGTTGCGCTCGTTTTTCTTATGTTTCGGCGTCATTTCTTCAAGCATAAATGGTACCACATTGAACAAATGAGCTCCGATTTCTCTTTTGGTTGAAGCGTTAGATCCGAATCGTAATTACGGATCCGTAGCAAAAAGAATCATCAAATTTGGAGATCGTATAAGGATTTTATGGTCACTTTAAAAGAACGTGATTGCCAATTTTTCAGATTAATTACGAAATTACCACTGATTTCGTATTTAAAAATATACATTATTTTCAAATATTGAAACAAACATATATCCTTTAATATAAGGTCAAATGGAGTGATTCAAGAACCTAACTTGACTAGAATATCACAAGGAATCCATTGGAGCATCAAAAGTGAGTTTCGAGATCTTTTGGAACAAGAAACGAGGCAGAACAGTGTTAAAACGAGGGTTTTGTTCATTTAACATATTTTGAGTTGGGGAGCTCGGAATTGGGCAATTTTCGAGGCGATTTTCAGCATATGAATTGGGGTAAGTGTTCTCTATTCAATTTTTGTTATATTTTGTGAATTTATCTTCAATTTTAGCTTTGGTAGATGAATTTTTAAAGAGGAAATTGAGAGTTTTTGCCAATAGTTTCATAACGTGAATTATTAAGTTTTGAACATCGATTCGGAGTCGGATTTGAGTGAAATTAGTATGGTTAGACTCATTGTCGCGCCCCCCTTTTTCCCCAAGCATTCCTTTTGGGGCTCGGTTTAAAAGAATTTAATGACATTGGTTGGGACAACTCATTCCTTTTGGGAAAGGGGTTTATTTATTTGAAGAGTCGCCACCTAACGATTTTAAGGTGCGTTAGGGCACCTATTGGGGTTCATTTACAACTAAGTTTGATAACCAAAGACAGGGTAAGAGATTGAAATTATCCTATGGGAAGGTGTTAGGCACCCCTCAGGATCCACAAGTGTGGTTCCCGACCAAATAGCTTTTGTGAATTTGTACGATTAGCAAGTAAACAATTAAGGCCCAAATAATAGGGGATTTGGAAATATTCATAGCCTAGGCACATATAAGTTACAAGTTTGATAATGTTTAATAACTAATGGATTTTTGAAAAGGATTACAGTCTAAGCCTGTTTATGGGGTAAGGGGGTATCCTAGGTTTGTTTATAATATGGATCACATCAATGCAATACCCAGTATGACACTCCTCAAAGAGGGGCTACACGTGGTATTAGCGCACCGGTCATCATATCCATATCTACCCTTTCCCACCCCGTGAAGGTAATTAAAGCGAGTGTTGGTCTCGACCTCTATTGCATGTTGTTACCCGTCCCTTCCGATTAGTCCCGGAGGAGTTTAGGACTTCTATCATATAAAGGAGGTTCTAGGTGGACCCTTAAGTTTTAAAGGTAAAATACTAAAACGACATATAAGAAAACAGATAGGACTTCAATTAAGGGGAGCATGGAAAACAAATAGAAGGCTCAGGTATACCTCCACAAATAATACACATAAACAACATGACTCATACACAGTTAAGGTCCAGATTCAAATTCAGATCCTAAGCATGGTATCTAAGTGATAACAACAGAGACAAATTTTCTTGCATAACTCGGAGAGGAAGTCCTAACCAGTTTTGCCTACTGGTTTTAACATGCTGGTATTAATCACAAGAAGACAGTCCCAGATTTTTTTTTTTTAAGGTTGATTACCTAAGGCTTGCCTAGGTGTGGGAGGATATGCAATAGTTGTTCAGAGTTGTTGACAGTCTCAGGTTGTTATATTCAAAAAAGCATGTAGTTCTAAATGTTACAAAATACATAGGAATTTATTACTAGTTATTAAAACAAAGTGAACTGTTTCATACTCAGTAATTAGACTAAGTGTGATTGGACGATTGTGATCCTAGAACATGATTTCTAATGCAAGAACATGCGGAATAACTTGAAACAGGATTTTTAAATGCATACCACGTTATGCACAGTTTCAGAATAGGCATAAATGACATTTTATTTTAATGTTGTTTTACCTAGACAAGAATTCTAAGTGTATAGCATGATGATTGCATGAATGACCACTGATGTTAACACATTTATCTAGAACAAAATTTCTGAATGTTTTCAGGACATGTAAGATTCACATAGGACATAATCACATTAGTTTGTTTTTAAGTCGTTATTTACCTTAGAGATAGGGTTTCTAAGTGATGATGAGATGCTAAAAAACAATACATATATTGATCCTAGGGAACATGATATCTAATGCATGGCATGCTTGGCATATATTATACCTAATCATGGCTGCTATTGCGCACAGAAGAAAAGTAGACCTATGAGCATGATTTCTACCATTGACTATACTACCGCATACAATAGTACCCACCTCTTTTCACTATCCAACCCCAGAGTTGTTTTACAAATAATTATTACAGGCCATGGGATATGAATTACATAACTGAAATAAAAGAAAATAAGAAGTTAACTATGGGGAGCCTACAGTATAGGCCCAGATCTCCATGTCCTCAGTGCCAAGATATTTCACATCCTTTCTCATAATCCGGGTGTGTCAGAGTTCCCTAAAGACCTCAAGGGATCCCGGGCAGTGCTCGCACCCAGATTTCATTGCCAAGGTAGAGTAAGTGTAGTGTGGAATGGCCAGCCTTAGTGTGTCAAAGTTCAAAGGGAGCTCAGGGGGTCCCAAAGCAATGCTCACACAAAGGGGGCAGAACTTAAGGCGTCTAAGAGTTGAGTGAGAGTGCTTGACATAGTTTTGAAAGAAGGTTGAGTAGGAAACAGTTTTGAAAAAAGGAGGTTTGATTGAAATAATTTCATAACAAAAGTTTAATTGAGGAAACAATTTGAAAGAGCATAAAAACCAACCTCATGACCAAACAAGTTCAGCATCACACAAAGGACCAAGAACAGTCCAGCAACCACAAGCAGGGGTGATGGGGTTTGAGGGACAAATACAGAGCATGTGAGGGCAAGCATGTAGCAGGCAGAAATATGCATAAGTATACAATCAGAAGTTCCTAAGGGGTTCAGGGAATTGGGGATACAGTAGGGTATATGATTAGACTAACATAACAATATCAAACAATTTAAGATAGTAGAGTACACCCTAATTAAACTAATGTACCAAACATAGGCATGGAGATTCACATAAAGACAGGTTTCAGATACACAAAGACATGCTGGTTAGTAAAGCATAACTTGACATGCTAGATTGAATCCGGGACTTTAGTTACATGTTGAACAACAAAATAGTAAATAGAAGCATATCAGAAAGACAATGAATTGCAATAGTAATAGAAACATGTTTGTTTGAGAACTGAAATTTGAATTAGAACATACTAGTGAAGTGAAGGCAGTAATACAAAGTAAGAAGTAAGAGATGCGCAATAGTTAGCCTTGGCTTGCAGCCGGCTAACTTAGAGTAATAGCTAGTAGCACAGAAGAGAGAATAGAGAGTTTTAGTTGTGACAGAGAGTTATTGAACCAGATTAGTTCGTGTCCTCTAATGAGAGAAGAGTATGCATATATATAGTTTTGAGAGTTGGGTGAAAAGTAAGGTAAAAATCAGAATCAATCAACAATTATGGAACCATCAACAATTATGGAACCTGGTATCAATCAGAGTGAAATCAGCCCAAGTACCCCCATAACTAAGGAAGTTATTCAAACGGTAAGTAACAAATAAGGAAAGAGACCATATATAGCTTAAAGAAATATTCAAACAGTGCAAGTATAGACCAGGTAATTAGGCTAGGTTCGTTAGATTCTAATTAAGGAAATATGAACCAATTAACAGTAAGTTAATCATGTAACAAGGTAAGAAATAAACTAAAGGTCGGAAATTAGTAAGAATATCCCCATAGGAAATCAGTAAAGGTTTTCAATCACAAGGAATCAGGGATTCAAATAATAGAAAATAATACTAATTACTATAGACTTCTATGCATGAACGGAATGAACACAATATAAGCAAAAGAGATAAGTCAGGAACCCTAACAAAGTAAAATTGCAGAGAATCAGGGATTCGAATAGGAATAACATCAACTAAAGGAAATTAGCATGAATTAAATAAATAATAGGCAAGAAGTCAGAAACCCTAGTAGTAAAATCATACGAAATTAGGGATTCACATGAATCACATAGTGAATAGTAATGTAAGAGGAAAAGCAAGAAAAATCATAGACATAGATGAACAACATAGGGTAAAATATCAAAGAATCATAAAGCTCATGAGATGCAAACACATATTATGAAAGACAAAATCAGGAACTTAGGTTTAGGACTAGAAATTAGGGGTTTCAACAAAACAACTTAGATAAGATAGAGAAACCTAAATAAACCATTAAAACACAATATAGACCTTAGGATAATACTGAAAAGTCATAGAAAAATCGTTTAAAAGGGGTCATGAAACCCTAGTTTGAAAACGAATAGCCATTTTAGAGAAAATCGGAGAATCTTGGAGAAAAACAACGGAATAGCTCAGAATATACACAGGTCTATTATAAATCTAAAAGAATCGGAAAGTTTTAAGAGTTAGGGTTTCAAAGAGAACCCAGGAAAGATAAGAAAACCTCAAAATATTACCGATTTTAGCCGAAAAGTCATAGATCTTACTCGAACGGCCGGAGTTGGCCGGAAAATTGCATGAAAGGCCATAGGTGGGCATTGAACCGCTTCAGGTTCACCTGAGGACCTCAGGGTAGTGTCAAACCGGCATGGGATGAGGCACAGTCTAGGAGATGGTGAGAAGCCATGGTTTCCGGCGTGGGAGGTGGCCGGAGAAGATGGACAAAGTTCCTCGGAGAGGAGGGAAGGTGGAAGGTTCTAGAGAGAACCAGAGATAGAGAGACGATTGAGAGAGAATGGAAATAGGGGAAATGAATGGGGGGGGGGGTACTCATTGGGGGTTAAATTAGGAAGGGGGAGATCTGGACCGTTGATCAAATTTGATCAACGGTCAAGATTGACTCTGAGTTGGGCCGGGTAGATAGAATATTGGGCTTGGGGGTCTGATGGGTTATTTAATTGGGTTAGAGACCATGTTTAATTTAGGCTAGAACTTAAATAAAGATGGCTATTTATTAAATACCCATTAAAATTAGATAAATAATTAATAAAAAATATCTAGTAATTACATAAAATGAAATTAAGGCTAAATAGGTGAAATTAAGGTGATTAGCTAGTATTTAAAATATAAAATGACTAATTATTGAATTAAAATAGCATAAAATGTATAATTAGGCTATGATTGCAAAGCTATTGTAATTATAGCCAAATAATGCAAAATTGGCTAATTTATAAAATAATTAAATCATAACAGGATTAAAATGATATATTGAACCAAGAGATGTTTTGAAATTATTTGCAATGCAATTTATGATTAATTATTGGATGTAAAAGTACTGGATAAATTAAAAATAAATTGATAAAAAATGTGGAAAAATTATGGAAAAATACCAACTATTATAAAAACTGATTTTGAAGGTATATATGCAAATTTAAAATAATTTGAGGAAAAATTGGGTATCAACAGCTGCCCCTCTTTACCCGGGAATGATGAAAGAGTTGTCGGGTAAAGATATGATGGCCAATTTTGACCGAGATTTAGGCCGCACCCTGGTTTCTGAGTTGCCTACATATCCCTGGTTTTATAGGAATCAGGCCGTATGTAGTTCAGTGGTCATCGGCGAAGTGCCGATGAAATATTTTACAAGAACGGACGCAACATATAGGACTGGATGAATAAGCGACTTACAGGGTAGTTAGGAGAACTAGAGTGGGACCGCTCCTGCCAGGACGGTCATTGCTCATCGGATTACCTACAGATAAATGATACAAGCATATATTGTGCGTAATTTAAACATGATGCAAGTTCTCGTCGGACTATGAATGTTGTCTTCGGACGGTTAATGATGACGTCCTTAGACCATGACGAGCTGAGCTATGGATTGATTGATGCAGGATTCGCAGGCCATGAAATGATGTTCTCGGGCCATGAGGATGGTGCCTCTGAACCATGACTTTGAATAATGATATGCAAGATTGAAAGAGATTCTCAGGCCATGGTATGGTGATCTCGGGCCATGAAGATGGTGCCTCCGAACGATGACGCCTTTGGACGAGTTGGCGATATTTCATCCCATGGAAATGCAATAGTATGATGCTGACAAGACAGAGCTTAGTCTCGAAAGGCAGAAAGGTGGCCTTAAGCACATATGCGAATGTAGATAGAGGTAGAGCTTAACCTCGGAAGGCAGAATGGTAGCCTTATGCAAGAATGCAGATGCAGGTGGAGACAGTGCTTAGTCTCGAAAGGCAGAATGGTAGCCTTATGCAAGAATGCAGATGCAGGTGGAGACAGTGCTTAGTCTCGAAAGGCAGAATGGTAGCCTTATGCAAGTTGGAAGGCATAATGGTAGCCTTATGCAAGTTGGAAGGCATAAGGGTAGCCTTATGCAGGTTGGAAGGCAGAATAGTAGCCTTATGCAAGATGCGAATGCAGGGGAGGTAGAGCTTAACCTCGGAAGGCAGAATGGTAGCCTTATGCAAGTTGAAAGGCAGAAGGGTAGCCTTATGCAGGTTGGAAGGCAGAATAGTAGCCTTATGCAAGGGAAGGCTGAATAGTAGCCTTATGCAAGATGCGAATGCATGGGAGGTAGAGCTTAACCTCGGAAGGCAGAATGGTAGCCTTATGCAAGAAATAAAATGACAGTAGAGTTTCTTAGCTGATAGCAGATTGCGGCATTGTGATTATTGCGAGCATTGTGACTACGGAGCATTATTTGCATGTGCTGATAGCAAACGTCGGCAAGTGCAACGGTTTTGAGAATCACATTTTGAACAATGTTTTTCCCCTGGGCGGATAGTATGTTTAGGGATCTGGCAACCCTAGTGCCTGCATCCAAAGAAAAATTGCGAGTTCTGTAAGGGGAAGGTTAGTTCGTATCCCCGTTGGCTTTTCTTGACTCGTTCGGCTTGATATGATGATATTGTTCGTATCATTGGGGTAGAGTTTTCTAAACAAAGTTGTTTCAAAAATAAGTATGTATGATTTTGTAAAAGTATGACATAATGTATAATTAATTAAAAAAAATAGTTTTTAGATGAACCGACGACCGTGACGTGGCTCGAGACATTGCAACTTCTCTGCTACGGAATTTTGAGGGTCCTCCTCAAAATTCTGCCACAGTTTGATGGGTTGATGTTTCTGACTGTTGCTCGTGCGGCGATCGGCTGAAATTGCTTCAAATTTTGAGGGTCCTCCTCAAAATTCTGCCCCAGTTTCCAATTGCGGGGGAAAAATGAAAGTTTTATTGATATGTGACCGAACCCATAGGGCTGCCTACGTATCCCCTCTTAAACGGGAATCAGGTCAGGCGTAGTTCAATTTTGGACTTAGGTCTGTTCTCAAATTCTCAACTTCTTTGAAAATATTGTCGGGTATATCATCTTCTTCCTAATCAATGTACGTTTGTTGCATTGCCTCGTTGCATGTCACAGCCATTGGTTCATCAAGACAGGTAATAGTAATGATGTATAGGTAAAGTAATGAGAGAAAAATGATAGCAATAAATATTGATTCATAAGAAAATTAAAAATGCTTTTGATAAATTGAATAATTGTTTTGAACATCGAAGGTCTTATTGCAGGAATTAAAAAATGCTAAAATAAAATCATTTAGTAAAGAAAAACAATGAATAATGCTTGTTTTAGCCTTGCTACCCCAAGGCTCGTCTGGCTTTGGTTGTTCTGACGGTCCAATTCTTGAGATATGCCCCTCTGCTTACGGCCTGAATGGAAGGGCTTTCCTCTCCCTCCTCCTCGAGAATAACACAACAGTCCATGTCATTGTCCTCTAAGAATAAATTTCTCAATGCGGCAAGTGCTTTATCTTCCTTTGTCCCATAAATAATGCCAGCCTGGTAAACAATCTGCTCCAGGCGCGGTATCGGATACTCCAATGGGTAGTAAGGACCACTCCATGGCGACGACCAGCTATTGAATTATTACCAAGTGTACTCATATCCTAAACCAAAAGTTGTGTCGTGTTTCTTGAGCTTGATAGGTTTGGAGATCCCTTGGAGGTTCTTGCCGAGCCCTTTACCTGGCTCATACCCCCGCCAATTCATCATGATTGAGATCTTGCTATCACACTATTTGTCCTTATCAATGGCATTGACCCGTTCAATGTGGTGGTAAGTTTCTCCACCTAGATTTCTTCTCCCCTCGATTGCCGGAATAGTTTGACGACTGTAAATAGGGTTGCTACAGTCGCCGTGAATGATCACTTCCTGGTGATTCCATTCGAACTTCATTTCCTGATGCAGCGTTGATGCTACGGCCCCAGCAACATGGATCCATGGTCGTCCTAATAGCAAGTTGTAGGACGCTGGTACATCTATTACTTGGAAGTCGACCTCAACCAAGTTGGTCCCATTTGCAGGCACAGGCTGATCTCACCAATGGTGGACCTCCGAGAACCATCGAAAGCCTTTACATTGATTGCTCCATCCTTTATCTCATGCAGCCCTTTGCCCAGCTTCTTGAGCGTTATCAACGGACAGATATTGAGACTGGATCTTCCGTCGATCAAAATTCTGGGGATGAAATAATCTTCGCATTGCGCGGTGATGTGCAGTGCTTTGTTGTGACCAAGCCCTTTAGGTGGAAGCTCGTCTTCATGAAAGGTGATCTTATGGCTTTCCAACACTTGGCCTACCATATTGGCCATTTCCCTGCTAGTGACATTGTTCAGCATATATGCTTCATTCAGCACTTTTGCAAAGCACTCCTATGTCTCAGAATTTTGCAGCAAAGAAAGAATGGATATATGTGCTGGCGTCTTGTTCAGCTGGTCGATGACCGAATACTCCTTAGCATGTACTTTCCTCCAAAGGTCGTCCGGACCTGTCTCGATAATGGGTGGTAGATTAGAATCCTTCTTGCTTGATTCCGCCAGATGTTCAGGGGTATAGAATCTACCAGTTCTTGTCATACCCTGTGTTGCAGTAGCCTCTTCAGTCTTGACTTTGCCTTTCCTTCTTGCCTCGGCTATATAATCCCATGGTACAACATTGGTATAGAAGGGCAGTGTGGTTGATATCACTACTGTGATCGGCGCGGCTACCCTTACTTCGAACGGAATATGTGTCTTAGGTGGCAAGGTCGCAACCTCAAACGGTGCGGGTGCATTTGCCGGAGACACGAATTCAACCTCAAACGGTGATGGTGTCTTTGAGGGTGACTCAGTTTCAAACTCAAAAGGCACAGACATGTCTACCTCATCATCCTCAGCTGGCTGAATCTGGACTATGATTGGATTGAGAGTAACTGCCGGTTTCTTTGGGTCATCGCCTTCCACGATCAACCCGATTGATCCCTCGGGATCCCAGTTATCTGGTTTGGAAGAGGATTGTTGCGGACGTTTGGAGCGGATTCTTTCGCCACAATGATCTTGTTGTCAATCAAGGATTGTATCTTATCTTTCAAAGAACGGCATTCGTCGATGGTGTGTCCTTTTATGCCGGAGTTGTATGCACAGGACTTGTTTGGGTTAACCCACTGAGAAGGATTCTCAGGGGTTGCAGCAGGGATGGGTGTGACATAACCAGCAACCTTTAGCTTCTCACATAGCTGGTCGATAGGTTCGGTGATGGCGGTATATTGTTTTGGAGGTCTGCGATCAAAATTAGGTCAGGGTCTAGGGAAGTTTTGGCGTGCAGGAGGTGATTGATAATGGGATGGCTGGGAGTTGTAGGTGTGGTAAACAGGAGTGGGTTGGGAGTATCTGGGTGAAGCGGGTTGATATGTAGGTGGTGGAGATGATTGATAAGTTGGTTGTGGAGCTTGGTATGAGGGTGAGGGTGCTTGGTAATTTGGGGTTGGTTGATATGTGAGTGGAGGTGTTGGGTAAGTTTGGTATTTGAGGGGAGATTTGGTTCTCTGTGCAATCATCACGGCTCCTACGACCCTTTTCTTGGACACACCACCGGGCTGTAAAGCCTTATTCGTAGCTCGCAAGGCTTCGAAATTTGTGACCATACCACTTTTAATACCTTCTTCAATACTTTCACCCAATTTGATGATGTCGGAGAACTTGTGGTTCTCAATCATCATCAACCGTTCATAGTATTGCGGGTCCTGAGCCCGGACAAAGAACTTGTTCATTTGCTCCTCCTCTAAGGCGGGTCTGACCTTAGCAGCTACGGACCTCCAGCGAGTAGCATACTCGTGAAATGTCTCTGTGGGATTCTTCTTCAAATTCTGGATGTAGAACACGTCCGGTGTGTTCTCTGTATTAAATCTGAACCTGTCCATGAAGTCAGATGCCATGCTCACCCAGTTTGACCACTTCTTGGGATCTTGGCTGATGTACCAAGACAAGGCATCTCCCTTCAAGCTCCTCATGAACAGCTTCATGCAAATCCTTTCATTTTTTCCCTACTCTAACCAGCTTGTCAAAATAGGTCCTCAGATGGACCCTTGGATCACCTGTACCATCAAACATTTCAAACTTAGGAGGTTTGTACCCCTCAGGCAGTTCGACATCAGGTTGTATGCAGAGGTCCTCATAGTTCAGCCCTTCGACTCCCCTACTTCCCTCAACACATTGAACCTCGCTGGTCAGCTTCTTAAGTTCCTCGGCCAAGTTCTTGATAAGAAGATCCTTTTCATCAGACTCAGGTGTGAATGAGATAGGTGGAGTGGAGTGTGGCATGGTCTCCACTTAGATAGGATTGTTATGGTGACCTGGTGCATGGGTGTAGATATGGTCGTTTGTGGAGTTCTGAGGTTCTGGGATAAGTAGTGGAGTGTTATTTGGGGTATGGAAGGTGTTACATTGGTTCTTTGGTGGAGTGGCGTGATGGTGAGGTGCGGGATGATTCTGCTTTTTTGGGATATTTTGAGGAAGTGTAGGATTTTAAGCGTTGGGGAAGTTGACATTTGGGACGCTGAGGGTGAATGACAGGTTTGCCAATTTTCGAACCTGATCAAGCTCTTCTTGGAACTTCAACAACTTCTAATCAAGCTGTGACATATTCTCGTTTGGAACCCGAATACCTTGTCCATCAGTGGCCTCTACCCGTTCAATCGTGTTTTCCTTTCTGATGTTGCTTGAATCTTCCATTTTCTTTTTGCCTTTGCCTTTAGGAGGACTAGGAAGAGGAGTGGGTGGAGGGACCCTGGATCTTGTGAGATAAGATGATGATGCCAGAGTGCACGAACTAACCTTTGGGGAGGGGAATAAAAGAAAGAAAAAAAAACAAAAGGTAGTCAAGTTAGCGAGGATTATGAAAAAGTATTGCAGTATTTAAACACATAGTACGAGAACGTAAAGCGCGTCCTAATTTGGGAACCTCTTTGTGCCTGAGGTAGGCCTAGCGACAAATTGATTTAGAGAACTTAAAAGGATAAATGCCTCATTTCATTGATAAAAAATAGACGAATCCCAAAATGACACTAAATAAACAAGAAATAAAGGTCACTAATGGCCATTTGCCTTAGTACATTAATAAAGCAAAAAAGTAAATTCCTATCTACTTGGTCCCAGAAAGGCCTTCCCCAGACTCGGCATTCTTGGCTCCCTCGAATAGATTCCCCAACTCGCGAAGTCCCAGCAGTAGGTACGCTCTGGCTAGATGTCCACCTTCGGTCCCTTCAGCCTTTTGACAATCCTTAACACTTTTGATGAATTTGCCTTCCAGCTCGACTATGCCTCGCTCTAAGTACCCTAGCCTCTGGTTGGTACTGATGGCCATGTCTTTCCATTCCTCAATCAACTTCTTGTTAGACTCATGTATTTCTCGGTGCTCGCTCTCGTATTCACGGATCCTTTTGCGCAGTTGGTTGTATTTGACCTGCGCCTCGGCCTTTTCATCTATAATCTTGTGGCCTCGAACGAACCCTGGCTAGCCCAAACCATCCCAATTGTCTTCCAACCATCCCGAATAGAAAGGGGAGCAACTAGCGTGATATCTGTCTGGCTCAATGGTGTCTTCCTTGCAGTGCCACATGGGTTGGGCTTGGCACTTGTGAGGACTGTCATCATTTTGGAAGTCAGCTCGGAAATGGATGATCTCGTTGACCCTTGGTATAACTTGCTTCCTACCTACTTGTCTCATAACCCGGAGAGGGACGTAAGGGTATGTTCCTCTTAGACCAATCAGTATCAGGAATGGTGCATCTCTGGACCGGGCGATGAACTCTTCTGTTGGAAACCATTCGAACATCCATTGAACTTGCTCGTCAGTCAGATTATCAAAGAGCTCAACCCATTCTTTGGCATTCTCAGGTTGAGCAAACATGTCAGGGATGTAGGTCATTCGCTTTGGATGGTGGAAAGCGATGTGGTCATTCCACGCCCTTCGCTGAATCTCTTGTTGGTATTGGCCCTTTTGGAGATGTTCCAAAAGCCAAAGTTGTAGTAATAAATTGCAACCCTCGAAGTGTTTTGCTCCTCTTTGGCACTTCTCTAAGGCTCGGTATATGTCTGAAATGATCATGGGCACGATGTTGAAGTTTTGCCCACCAATTCCCTCCATTAGTGTCTTGGTTACCATAGCCAACCTAGTATGGATTCTTTCTTTCTTTATTGGAAATACGATTAGACCCAGGAAGCAAAACATAAAGACGAATACCCTACGGTGGATGTGTCCCAAGGATGTGATGGCAAATTCATCATGGAAGGTACGGTATGATTTTCTATGGTCGTACCTTTCATACAGGTAGTCAAAAGGAATGTACGATTCTTTCAGGCATCCAAATTCTGTGTTCTTCTTCAGACCCATCATTTTTAAGAGACCCTTGCCTATGAGTTTCTCAAGAATTAGCAAACCCGGAGTTTCCCAAGCTAGACCGGCCAATCCTCCTATTTCCTCTAACAAAGGTGTCATTTCGATGTCCCCAAAGCGGAAGACGACCCTTTCGCAGTCCCAGAAGAGAGTAACAGCCTCTATCATCATGTTGTTAGGCTGGATATCCAGAAGGGGTGGTAGATTACCCAGATATTTCTTGACGAGGGTTTTGTCATTGGAATGCAGATCCTCCCACCAACTTAGTAATTTTGGGTGGATATTGGTAACCATGCCGAATCTGGGGACTTCTGGCCTCATATATCTGCAATGTAAACAAGGTTAGGCCCTTACCCTCACCAGACTCGACTATTTAACATCAACAATTAGCATGAATCATTTAATTCTCCAAATAAATGCACAGAACGTGGTGATGTCCGTTTGGGTTTATGGAAACCCAGTGGACTTTTGGACAAGGCTATCTTAAAGGCTATTATGCGGACAACACGTTAGCCTGGCTAGGTTTAACCATGATGCATGCAACAGGATAATGGAGTAAGGTTTTTTATGGGGTTTTAGACTGGTACCCTTGAGCAGACAACTCAAGGTGGAAAGGCACGGAACCGTCGACTGTACCGTTGATCGACTAGTTTTACCGTAAATAAGCCTTTCCGAATATAAGGGGTAATGATATAGGAAGGGCGCAACCACTCATCAAGCGTTTCTATAGGATTTTGTTTGGCACGAGTGGAGTATGAATGTTGGATCATGAATAATGCAATAAATAGTAAACACGTAGTCACGTATTTGCACGTTTATGAAAGCAGTAAATACATCAGTTTATAATTTAAAGCGATTACAAAAGAAGGAAACAAGAAAGATATGCCAGTTACTTTTGAGAGTAATTAAATGCTTAAAGGAAATAAACAAGTAATTGCTCATGGGAAGAGGTACAAATTCACAAAGCAATTTGAAAATGGTAAAATCCTGAAATCCCCAGCAGAATCGCCATGCTGTCGCGCCCCCCTTTCCCTAAGAACTCCTTTCGGGGCTCGGTTTAAAAGGGTTTAATGAAATTGGTTGGGACAACTCATTCCTTTTGGTAAAGGGGTTTATTTATTTGAAGAGTCGCCACCTAACGATTTTAAGGTGCGTTAGGGCACCTATTGGGGTTCATTTACAACTAAGTTTGATAACCAGAGACAGGGTAAGGGCTTGAAATTATCCTAAGGGGAAGGTGTTAGGCACCCCTCAGGATCCACAAGTGTGGTTCCCGGCCAAATAGCTTTTGTGAATTTGTACGATTAGCAAGTAAACAATTAAGGCCCAAATAATAGGGGACTTGCAAATGTTCATAGCCTAGGCACATATAAGTTACAAGTTTGAAAATGTTTAATAACTAATGGATTTTTTAAAAGGATTATAGTCTAAGCCTGTTTATGGGGTAAGGGGGTATCCTACGTTTGTTTATAATATGGATCACAATCAATGCAATACCCGGTATGACACTCCTCAAAGAGGGGCTACACGTGGTATTAGCGCACCGGTCTACACATCCATATCTACCCTTTCCCACCCCGTGAAGGTAATTAAAGTGAGTGTCGGCCTCGACCTCTATTGCATGTTGTTACCCGTCCCTTCCCATTAGTACTGGAGGAGTTTAGGACTTCTATCCTATAAAGGAGGTTCTAGGCGGACCCTTAAGTTTTAAAGGTAAAATACTAAAGCGGCATATAAGAAAACAGATAGGACTTCAATTAAGGGGAGCATGGAAAATAAATGGAAGGCTCATGTATACCTCCACAAATAATACACATAAACAGCATGACTCATACACAGTTAAGGTCCATTTTCAAATTTAGATCCTAAGCATGGTACCTAAGTGATAACAACAGTTTTGCCTACTGGTTTTAAGCATGCTTGTATTAATCACAAGAAGACAGCCCCAATTTTTATTTTTTAAGGTGATTACCTAAAGCTTGCCTAGGCGTGGGAGGATATGCAATAGTTGTTCAGAGTTGTTGACAGTTTCAGCTTGTTATATTCAAAAAAGCATGCAGTTCTAAATGTTGCAGAATACATAGGAATTTATTACTAGTTATTAGAACAAAGTGAATTGTTTCACACTCAGTAATTGGACTAAGTGTGATTGGACGATTGTGATCCTAGAACATGATTTCTAATGCAGGAACATGCAGAATAACTTGAAACAGGATTTCTAAATGCATACCACGTTATGCACAGTTTCAGAATAGGCAGAAATGACATTTTATTTTAATGTTGTTTTACCTAGACATGATTTCTAAGTGTATAACATGATGATTGCATGAATGACCACTAACGGGGTTTGAGGGACAAATACAGAGCATGTGAGGGCAAGCATGTAGCAGGCAGAAATATGCATAAGTATACAATCAGAAGTTCCTAAGGGGTTCAGGGAACTGGGGATACAGTAGGGTATAGGATTAGACTAACATAACAGTATCAAACAGTTTAAGATAGTAGAGTACACCCTAATCAAACTAATGTACCAAACATAGGCATGGAGATTCACATAAAGACAGGTTTCAGGTACACAAAGACATGCTGGTTAGTAAAGCATAACTTGACATGCTAGATGGAATCCAGGACTTTAGTTACATGTTGAACAACAAAATAGTAAATAGAAGCATATCAGAAACACAATGAATTGCAACAGTAATAGAAACATGTTGGTTTGAGAACTGAAATTTGAATAAGAACATACCAGTGAAATGAAGGCAATAATACAAAGTAAGAAGTAAGAGATGTGCAATAGTTAGCCTTGGCTTGCAGCCGGCTAACTTAGAGTAATAGCAAGTAGCACAGAAGAGAGAATAGAGAGTTTTAGTTGTGAGAGAGAGTTATTGAACCAGATTAGTTCGTGTCCTCTAATGAAAGAAGAGTATGCATATATATAATTATGAAAGCTGGGTGAAAAGTAAGGTAAAAATCAGAATCAATCAACAATTATAGAACATGGTATCAATCAAAGTGAAATCAGCCCAATTACTCCCACAACTAAGGGAGTTATCCAAACGGTAAGTAACAAATAAGGAAAGAGACCATATATAGCTTAAAGGAATATTCAAACAGTGAAAGTATAGAGCATGTAATTATGCTAGGTTCGTGAGATTCTAAGTAAGGAAATATGAACCAATTAACAGTAAGTTAATCATGTAACAAGGTAAGAAATAAACTAAAGGTCGGAAATTAGTAAGAATATCCCCATAGGAAATCAGTAAAGGTTTTCAATCACAAGGAATCAGAGATTCAAATAATAGAAAATAATACTAATTACTATAGACTTATATGCATGAACGGAATGAACACAATATAAGCAAAAAAGATAAGTCAGGAACCCTAACAAAGTAAAATTGCAGAGAATCAGGGATTCGGATAGGAATAACATCAATTAAAGGAAATTAGCATGAATTAAATAGATAATAGGCAAGAAGTCAGAAACCCTAGTAGTGAAATCATACGAAATTAGGGATTCACATGAATCACAGAGTGAACAGTAATGTAAGCGGAAAATCAAGAAAAATCAGAGACATAGATGAACAACATAGGGTAAAATATCAGAGAATCATAAAGCTCATGAGATGCAAACACATATTATCAAAGACAAAATCAGGAACTTAGGGTTTAGGACTAGAAATTAGGGGTTTCAACACAACAACTCAGATAAGATAGAGAAACTTAAATAAACCATTAAAACACAGTAGAGATCTTAGGAAAATACTTAAAAGTCATAGAAAAATCGTTTAAAAGGGGTCATGAAACCCTAGTTTGAAAACGAAGAGCCATTTTAGAGAAAATCGGAGAATCTTTGAGAAAAACAACATAATAGCTCAGAATATACACAGATCTATCATAGATCTAAAAGAATAGGAAAGTTTTAAGAGTTAGGGTTTCAAAGAGAACCCAGGAAAGATAAGAAAACCTCAAAATATTGCCGGTTTTAGCTGGAAAGTCATAGATCTTACTCGAACAACGGAGATGGCCAGAAAATGGCATGAAAGGCCATAGGTGGGAGTTGGACCGCTCCAGGTTTACCTGAGGACCTCAGGGTAGTGTCAAACCGGCGTGGGATGAGGCAGAGGCTAGGAGATGGTTAGAAGCCATGGTTTCCAGCGAGGGAGGTGGCCGGAGAAGATGGACAGAGTCCATCGGAGATGAGGGAAGGAAGAAGGTTCTAGAGAGAACCAGAGATAGAGAGGGGGAGGTAGAGAGACGGTTGAGAGAGAATGCGAACGGGGGAAATTAATGGGGGGGGGAGGTAGTCATTAGGGGTTAAATTAGGAAGGGGGAGATCTGGACCGTTGATCAAATTTGATCAACGGTCAAGATTGACTCTGAGTTGGGCCGGGTAGATAGGATATTGGGCTTGGGGGTCTGATAGGCTATTTAATTTGGTTAGAGACCAGGTTTAATTTAGGCTAGAATTTAAATAAAGATGGCTATTTTTTAAATACCCATTAAAATTAGATAAATAATTAATAAAAATAGCTAGTAATTACATAAAATGAAATTAAGGCTAAATAGGTGAAATTAAGGTGATTAACTAGTATTTAAAATATAAAATGACTAATTATTGAATTAAAATAGCATAGAATGTATAATTAGGCTATGATTGCAAAGCTATTGTAATTATAGCCAAATAATGCCAAATTGGCTAATTTGTAAAATAATTAAATCCTAATAGAATTAAAATGATATATTGAACCAAGAGATGTTTTGAAATTATTTGCAATGCAATTTATAATTAATTATTGGGTGTAAAAGTACTGGATAAATTAGAAATAAATTGATAAAAAATGTGAAAAAATTATGGGAAAATACCAACTATTATAAAAACTGATTTTGAAGGTATATATGCAAATTTAAAATAATTTGAGGAAAAATTGGGTATCAACACTCATAATAATGGGCTGCCGGATTTTTTGAGTTTGTCGGGTCCCGAGGTGCGGGCCTGGGTTGGGCAATTTGGCCATTTTGGGCTTCTGATTAAAGATTCAACCTTTCTCAATTGGGATCGGTTCCTTTAGCATTGTTTGATGTATTTGAGTTGTTTTTGGTTAATATCGATCCGTTCGGAGGTCGGGACGCGCGTGATGGCATCACTTGGCTTGCTCGGCATTGGTATTAGCTCGTTCGAGGTAAGTAACTTTTCTAAACTTAGTGCGGACGGTATGAAACCCCGGAATACGTGTTATGTGATTGGTATTGAGGTGACGCACATACTAGGTGACGTGCGTGTGGGCGTGCACCCTTTGAATTGGGACTCTGAGGTTCCCATGGCACTGTATAGTGGCCCTATCTTGTTGTTATCTGTGTCCCTACCATGTGATATAGTAATTAATTTGTCAATCAAACTAGATGTCATGTTTAGACTTATGTCGATATTGTTGGGACCCAGTGATGTCATTTCATGTCACGCCCTAAAATCTGAGGGACGAGACCGGCGCCTAACCGGATGATTCCGGTCAAGCAGACCTGGATTGCCTTTCTTACCCAACGCGCTACCTTGTGGTTACAATATACGTTTTATAAATGAAATAGCAAAATAGAGTCAAGATATGTATTTTCATCATAAGTGCATTTTCCTTCTTTAAAGATTCAAAATTCGATAATCCAAAAACACATGTGCTAAATACAATATTTCCTATGCGGAACCACGATTCTAACAAATACAACCACTACCCAATATACATGTACAACCCATATAGTGTCTACGGAGCCTCTAAGACTACTAGGAGTTTACACAGACCTGTCGGCAACAAGGCCCCGGCTATACCTTTAAAGACACAACATATACAAAAAGAGATGATATAGACTACACACGGCCCCGAGAGGAAGTGGGGCTCACCAGAACTGCTGAAGGGATGAAGAGGAGGCACCACTATCGGCTTTCGGAGCTACCTGCTATGGAACCACCTACATCCATATAAAAGATGTAGCGCCCCCAGCAAAAGGGAAGTTAGTACCATTGAATAGTACTAGTATGTATGAACAAACTTTACTCTAAGTAAAATAAAAGCAGTGCACAGATAGAATGCAGCCAAAGAAACCAAACAATTATTGCACAGAGATACAGAGAATCACAAATGAGGTTTTCACAGTTCCTTATTTCAATTATTCTCCTGTTGCGGCACGCAACCCGATCCCACCTTACAATCATATTCCACCCTTATTTCTTCTCATCATTCCACCCTTATTTCTTCTGTTTCGGCGTGCAACCCGATCCCGCCGTACAGTCATATTCCACCCTTATTACTTCTCAACATATTATTCTTATTTCACCTGTTAGGGCGCGCAACCCGATCCCACCAGACATCATTTAGATAGCAACAACAATCAACAATTTAATCTCAAAGATTTATACCATCAAGAGTATAAATTTATAACAACCACACAACCATGTGAAAACAAGGGCATAATAATCTTTACCAAGTAGTGAGTCATGTATGGTACGCCATAACCATTTAGATCAGTTAAATCAATTCACCTTTCTTTCCCATCATTTACTACACGGCCCTTACCACTTGGATACATTCAACAATTGAGTTCATTACCATTTTCATTCATTTAGTAGCACTTTCTTTCATACCGATAAGTTCAAGCATATAACGAGTCTTTCACATGACAGGGTAAGCACAAAGAATCATATTTCACAATCTCAAGTAGCATGGTGACATGGTAATCAACTTAAGGCATTTAGAGAACACTATTCTTCATGTCATCACAATAGGACAATCGATTCAAATACAATCGAACCAGGAATTCATACTGAATGCTCGGACACCAACAAGGCGACTCTACAAAGATTAAAGTTAGCCATACATACCTCGAGTCGGAATTTCCCTTTAATATCNTTACTAGGTTATGGTAAGTTAATCACATGTATGCAAGGTCTTAACTCTCATCTTCAAGAACCACCTAGGTGTGTCCCATTTTAGCTATATTCAGAGAATTTAAGGAAGAAATGGGGTGAGAACTTTACCTCTTATGGTGAAGAAGACAACGACTACTCGAAGATTTCCAGGCCTGAGTAGAAATGGAGGACCAATTTGGTGAAGAAGATGACTTTATCTCACTAAACTCACTCTCCCTTATCTCTATTTTAGGCCGATGGACGCTAAAATGAAAGGGGTAGGTGTTTTATTAGGCTGGGGGTCGGGTACAAAAATTAGAAATTAGAAGCCCCGAAGCAGGGAATGCGGTCAGGAATGCGATCGCATTCCTGCTATGCGGTCCGCATTCCTATCGCATAAATGGCCCTCCGCTGAGCNCATTGTATTCCTGCTATGCGGTCTGCATTCCTGTCGCATAAATGGCCCTCAGCTAGGCCAAAATGGTAAATTGACTGCCCAGGTATGCGACCACTATGCGGTCCCCATACCTGTTATGTGATCGCATATTGCGTCGCATAACCTACTCCACAAAAATGGAGGTGCAAGAATGCGACAACTATGCGGCCCCCATTGCCAAAATGCGATCGCATTTTGGGCCGCATAGCTGTCCTCGAAATGGACAGTAATTGTCCAGGTATGCGACCACTATGCGGTCTGCATACCTGATCTGCGATCGCATAGTGGACCGTAGATCCGCACAATTTTGGAAAATTTTATCTTTTAAGTCCCGAGGTACTTTTTAGTTCAAAAAGGTCCGTTTTTAAGAATTCCTACAGTTATAAAAACATGGGGACCTACCCGGGCATCTTATTTAGTTAAGAAATTTACGGGTCTTTACATCCTCCCCCACTTAGAATCATTCATCCTCGAATGAGAATTGGGAATCACTAAGTTATGAAAACATGACTTGCCAACCCCCAATTCTCACTAACTCCGATATTTTCTGAACATTTCGCTAGAGTTTCCTCTGTAATTAGGCCTATCTACCTGCCAGAGAGCCCGCGAAACACATTGTTAACCAATTCCACACAGTTTCAGTTACTTCATCAACTTACACATAATTCGGTTATCTCCACAAGTTGTATATATTCAATTACTTCAACAAGCTACACATAGTTCGTTTAACACCACAAATTTGAACATAATTCAACTATTACAATGAGTTGCACATAATTCAGCTATTTCAAGGATTTGCACATGATCCAACTATTCATAACATCTACAAATGTGGCACAAAGTTGAGAAATCACAATAGCAGGATAATTAGGGGAGTGGGGTGTCCTTGCACAAAATTTGACACAAAGGTGTAATTGCTTAGAGATGGCAGTTCTCAAGACCACTACCAGACTTATTCAAAAAAATGGGGATATTTCTCTTTCATTTCATTTTCCGCTTCCCACGTGGCTTCTTCGACTTGTTGACTCCGCCATAATACTTTAAACGAAGCGACCTCTTTGTTTCTCAACCTACGAACTTGCTTATCAAGAATAGCAACCGGAACCTCTTCATATGAAAACTCTTCATTAATTTCGATGGCCTCAACCGGCACGATGGAAGATGGATCTCTAATTACCTTCCTCAGCATGGACACATGAAACACCGGGTGCACTAATGACATCTCAGGGGGAAATTCCAGCCTATACGCCACCTGCCTTATCCTTTGAGCAATCATATATGGCCCGACATACCTTGGGCTAAATTTCCCTTTCTTCCCAAACCGCATCACTCCTTTCATGGGAGACACCTTCAAGAATACCCAATCGTCTACTTGAAACTACAAATCTCTTCGACGAACGTCCGCATAGGATTTCTGACGACTTTGAGCAGCCTTCATCCTCTCCTAAATGACTCTAACTTTTTCCATAGCTTGGTGCACAAGATCCGGTCTTAGTAGTTCCGCCTCACCAACCTCGAACCATCCAATTGGCGACCTACACCTCCTTCCGTATAATGCCTCAAATGGGGCCATCTAAATACTAGCTTGGAAACTATTATTGTAAGCAAATTCTATAAGCGGCAAGCAATCATCCCAACTAGCCTTGAAATCTAATACACAAGCCCCTAACATGTCTTCAAGTGTCTGAATAGTCCGCTCTGCATGGCCGTCCGTCTGCGGGTGGAAAGTTGTGCTGAGATTTACCTGTGTACCCAATCCTTGCTGAAATTTCTTCCAAATGTTAGCTGTGAACTAGGCCCCTTGATCCAAGATAATAGATACCGGAGTGCCATGGAGCCTAACTATTTCTTCGATGTACAACTACGTGTACTGTTCTGCAGTATCGGCGGACTTGACTGGCGAGAAATGCGCCGACTTCGTGAGCCGATCCACTATCACCCGAATAGAGTCGAACCTACACGGAGTGCGGGGTAACCCCACCACAAAGTCCATATTGATCATTTACCATTTCCATTTTGGTATTTCCATAAGTTGTGCCAACACACCGGGCTTCTGATGCTCGGCCTTCACTTGCTGATAAATCAGACACCTAGCCACAAAGTCCGCCACACCCCTCTTCATACCATTCCACCAATAAATCTCCTTGAGATCGCAATACATTTTCGTAGAACCTGGGTGTATGGAATACCTGGAATTGTGAGCCTCCGCCATAACTCTCTCCCGAAGATCATCCACATCCGGAACACATAGCCTCCCTTGGCACCGCAAAACACCGTCATCGTTGCCCAGTGAAAATGCTGAAATCTTGTGATTCAGAATTGCTTCTCTTAACCGTGCCAAAGCTGGATCCCTGAATTGCTTTCCATTGACTTCCGCTACAAGTGAAAACTCCGCTCCATTACGCACCACGACATTCCCTTCATCTGAGGCCGAAAGACAGACCCCCAATTTGGCCAACTGATAAACCTCCCGAACCAAAGGCCTATGACCTTCTTCCTAATGGACCAAGCTACCCATGGATTTCCGACTAAGAGCGTCGGCTACCACATTCGCCTTCCCTGCATGGTACAAAATATTGATATCATAATCCTTGAGCAATTCTAACCACCTCCGCTGCCTTAAGTTCAACTCATTTTGTTTGAATAAATACTGAAGACTCTTGTGGTCTGTGAACACGTCCACATGGACCCCATAACGATAATGCCGCCGGATTTTCAATGCAAACACAACCGTCGCGAGCTCCAAATCATGCGTCGGGTAATTCTTCTCATGATTCTTGAGTTGCCTAGAAGCATACGCTATTACCTTAACACGTTGCAACAATACACACCCCAAACCAACCCTTGAAGCATCACAATATACCACAAACCCTTCTGAACCTTCCGGCAAGGTCAACACTGGCGCCGAAGTCAATCTTGATTTCAATTCGTGAAAACTCTTGTCACAAGCATCGGACCACTGAAACTTAACCGCTTTCTGCGTCAGCTTAGTCAATAGAGAGACGAGAGTAGAGAATCCCTCCATAAACCTCCAATAATATCCATCTAAACCCAAGAAACTACGGATCTCCGTCGGGGTCATTGGCCTAGCCAATCCTTCACTGCTGCTATCTTTTGTGGATCAACCTGAATCCCTTTCCTGGAAACAACATGGCCCAAAAAGGTGACTGATTCTAGCTAAAACACACATTTTGAGAACTTTGCATACAATTGGTGTTGATGGAGAGTCTGCAGAACTTCCCTGAGGTGATTAGCATGATCGTCCTGACTCCGCGAATAAACAAGGATATCGTCGATGAAGACTATCACGAAAGAGTCAAAAAACGGCTTGAAAAGCCGATTCATAAGATCCATAAAAGTTGTTGGGGCGTTGGTTATCCCAAAGGACATTACCAAGAATTCGAAGTGCCCATAACGAGTCCTAAAGGCGGTCTTAGGAATATCCTGCTCCTTGATCTTCAACTGGTGATACCCGGACTGTAAATCAATCTTTGAGAAGAACCTAGCACCTTGCAACTGGTCGAACAATCATCTATCCGCGGCAATGGGTATTTGTTTTTTATGGTGACCTTGTTGAGTTGCCGATAATCAATACACATCCAGAGCGATCCATCTTTCTTTCTGACAAAAAGAACCGGTGCGCCCCAAGGCGACACACTTGGCCTAATGAAACCCTTTTCTAATAGGTCTTTCAATTTCTCCTTTAACTCTCTCAATTCTGCAGGCGCCATTATGTAGGGTGGAATAGATATTGGCTGCGTACCTGGCAATACATCAATTCCGAAGTCGATCTCTCTATCTTGAGGAATCTCACCTGGAAATACTTCAAGAAATTCATTCACAACGGGCACGGATTCAGGAGCAGGCACCTCTGAAGTGGTGTCCGCAACCTGAATCAAATGGTAGATGCACCCTTTCCTGATCATTTTTTAGGCCTTAAGGTAGGAAATAAACCTACCTCTTGGTACGATATTATTCCCCTCCCACTCGATAACTAGTTCATTAGGAAACTCGAGCCTCATAATTCTGGTTCAGTAGTCGAGTTTAGCAAAGCACGAATAGAGCATATCCATCCCCATAATTAAATCAAAATCTACCATTTCTAACTCAATAAGATCGGTCGTGGTATCCCGACCACGCACCGTGACAACACAATTCCTATAGACTCGCACGGCCGTAATAGAGTCACCAACCGGAGTCGACACAGAGAACGGCTCGTGAAGCTGTTCTGATTCTATCCCAAACTTGAAGCGATAAATGGAGTAACATATGACAAAGAGGACCCGGGATCAATAAGAGCATAAACATCATGTGATTGAACAGTCAGAATACCTGTGACAACATCTGGAGAAGCCTCCGGACTCTGGAGAAGCCTCCGGACTCTGGTGACCACTCAAAGCATAAAAGCGACTGGGTCCCCCTTGACCCCGTGCTCCTCCCCTAGATGCACCGCACCCTGTTGGAGCTGGAGGGACACGGGTTGGAGGGTGCTGAAGATGTAGCAGCTGAAGAACTGGATGGCTGAGCAGTTCCCCTACCCGTGCCCTGACTAGGTGCACGGAAGTCTCGCTGAACATGGCCTCTCACTCAGCATCTATAGCATACCGGTATGTCCAAGTAACAGGGCTTAGAATGAAACCTCCCACACTTAGGGCATGGGGCCCTCCGCTGCTGGTGGAACCTCCCACCTGAATGACCCGACTGATGGAACCTCTTGCTATCTGAACCTGGTCCAAAGCGACCTCCCTACTGATAACTGTGCCCTGATGGCGGTGCACTGGCTGAGGACTGAGCATAGGACTGAGATGGCCCTGAAGACCCTCTCCCAAGGGCTGACCTCCCACTTCCAACTGAACTCCCAGGGTTGCCCACTGACCGGGCCCTACTACTACTCTTTCTTTCCATTCTTATCTTTAATTTCCGAGCCTCCGTAGCCTGGGCGAATCCCACAATCTTCCCATAGTTCATATCTGAGTGCAACGCATCTGTAGCAGCTTCATTAATAACCAAGGTACCAAGGCCCTGCACGAACCGACGAACTCTAGCCTCCATAGTAGACACCATATGAACAACATATTTGGACAAGCGCACGAACTCCATATGATACTCCCACACACTCTTGTTTCCCTGCTTGAGGACCTCAAACTCCGTAGCACGGGCTGCCATAATCTCGGCAGGCAAGAAATGATCCATAAAGGCATCTACAAACTCATCCCACCTCGCCGAAGGGCTCCCCTCTCCACGAGAACTCTCCCACATCTCGAACCATGAATGTGCCACTCCCTTCAGACGATAGGAAGCTAACTCAACTCCCTATGTCTCAGTAGCCCTCATAACCCGGAGGGTCTTGTACATCTCATCTATAAACTCCTGAGGATCGGCCTCTGGGTCGGTGCCTGTGAACTATGGAAGGGCTAACCGTAGAAACTGGTTGACTCTAGAACCTGAAGAGTCCCTTTGCTTGCTAGAGGACGCAGGGGTGACATTTGATCTTTGGGTCTGGGAGGCCACTAGCTGAGTCAACATCTGGATAGCTCCCCTGAGGTCCTCATCAGAAATGCCGGGACCGAAAGCTGGAGCTGGAGGTGGGTCAGGAACATCAGCGGAAGGGATTTCAGCACCCTCCGCTGGAGCAGGGATATGAATAGTCTGGCCTGGAGTGGAGGAGTCAGGCTGATTTATGGCCGGGGAATCATTCACACTCGCACCATCACCTGGAGAATTTATGACCACTCCTGCGGTGGCATTGGCCTCTAGGCCGAGTCGAGCTCTCTTCTTGGGTTCCATTTACTGAAAATTGGAACAACGCACGAGTTAGATATAGACAACCTCACCTTTCACCACATCGCACGAAATAGAATAGCAATAAAAGGGTACTTTCCTAAATGTCCATGCATCTCCCTAATTATAGATGTGGTCGACAACACACCGATAAGAAGGGCTCTACTAGACACGGCTCCGAGACATCCTAGGACACTTTTAAAACTTGAGGCTCTGATACCAAGTTTGTCACGCCCCAAAATTCGAGGGACGAGACCGGTGCCTAACCGGATGATTCCGGTCAAGCGGACCTGGATTGCCTTTCTTACCCAATGCGCTACCCCGTGGTTACAATATATGTTTAATAAATGAAATAGCAAAATAGAGTCAAGATATGTATTTTCATCATAAGTGCATTTTCCTTCTTTAAAGATTCAACATTTGATAATCCCAAAACACATGTGCTAAATACAACATTTCCGATGCGGAACCATGATTCTAACAAATACAACCACTACCCAAAATACATGTACAACCCACATAGTGTCTACGGAGCCTCTAAGAATACTAGGAGTTTACATAGACCTGCTGGAAACAAGGCCCCGGCTATACCTTTAGAGACACAACATAGAAAAAGGAGATGATATAGACTACACACGGCCCCGAGAGGAAGTGGGGCTCACCAGAACTGCTGAAGGGATGAAGAGGAGGCACCAATATCGGCGATTGGAGCTACCTGCTATGGAACCACCTACATCCATATAAAAGATGTAGCGCCACCGGCAAAAGGGACGTTAGTACCATTGAATAGTACAAGTATGTATGAAAAAACTTTACTCTAAGTAAAATCAAAGCAGTGCATAGATAGAAGGCAGCCAAAGAAACCAAACAATTATTGCACAGAGATACAGAGAATCACAAATGAGGTTTTCACAGTTCCTTATTTCAATTTTTCTCCTGTTGCGGCGCGCAACCCGATCCCACCTTGCAAACATATTCCACCCTTATTTCTTCTCATCATTCCACCCTTATTTTTTCTGTTGCGACATGCAACCCAATCCCACCGTACAATCACAATCCACCCTTATTAATTCTCAACATATCATCCTTATTTCACCTGTTGCGGTGCGCAACCCGATACCACCGGACATCATTTAGATAGCAACAACAATCAACAATTTAATCTCAAGGATTTCTACCATCAAGAGTATAAATTTATAACAACCACAAAACCATGTGAAAACAAGGGCACAATAATATTTACCAAGAAGTGAGTCATGTATGGTACGCCAAACCATTTAGATCAGTTAAATCAATTCACCTTTCTTTCCCATCATTTACTACACAGCCCTTAGCACTTGGATACATTCAACAATTGAGTTCATTACCATTTTCATTCAATTAGTAGCACTTTCTTTCATACCGATAAGTTCAAGCATATAATGAGTCTTGCACATGACAGGGTAAGCACAAAGAATCATATTTCACAATCTCAAGTAGCATGGTGACATGGTAATCAACTTAAGGCATTCAGAGAACACGATTATTCACCTCATCACAATAGGACAATCAATTCAAATACAATCGAACCAGGAATTCATACCAAATGCTCGGACACCAACAAGGCGACTCTACAAAGATTAAAGTTAGCCATACATACCTCGAGTCGAAATTTTACTTTAATATCTATTCTCAAACCACCGGACCTTCTAACGCCTTCAATCTAATTTACAAGATGACATGTTTAGACTTAGAATTATAAATCATGAACTCATTTGGGCATTTTATCAAACACTATGTGATCCCTTAGATTAACTAAACCCTTTTTAGTGAAAGATTACTCTAACTTGCTTCCCTTTACTAGGTTATGGTAAGTTAATCACATGCATGCAAGTTCTTAACTATCATCTTCAAGAACCACCTAGGTGTGTCCCATTTTAGCTATATTCAGAGAATTTAAGTTTGAAATTGATAACTTTACCTCTTATGGTGAAGAAGACAACGACTACTCGAAGATTTCCATGCCTGAGTAGAAATGGAGGACCAATTTGGTGAAGAAGATGACTTTATCTCACTAAACTCACTCTCCCTTCTCTTTATTTTAGGCAAATGGACGCTAAAATGAAAGGGGTAGGTGTTTTATTAGGCTGGGGGTCGGGTACAAAAATTAGAAATTAGAAGCCCCGAAGCAGGGAATGCGGTCAGGAATGCGATCGCATTCCTGCTATGCGGTCCGCATTCCTATCACATAAATGGACCTCAGTTGGGCCAAAATGGGAAACAGACTGCCAGGTATGCGACCACTATGCGGTCCGCATACCTGTTACGGGATCGCATAGTGCGTCGCATTACCTCCTCCACAAAAATGGAGGTGCAAGAATGCGACAACTATGCGGCCCGCATTGCCAAAATGTGATCGCATTTTGGGTCGCATAGTTGTCTTCAAAATGGACAGCAACTGTCCAGGTATGCGACCACTATGAGGTCCGCATACCTGATCTGCGATCGCATAGTGGACTGCAGATCCGCACAATTCTGGAAAACTTTATCTTTTAAGTTCCGGGGTACTTTTTACTTCAAAAAGGTCTGTTTTTAAGAATTCCTACAGTTATAACAACATGGGGACCTACCCGGGCATCTTATTTAGTTAAGAAATTTTACGGGTCTTTACATTTCTGTTGTGGAGTTATATGCTTTCATTGTTTTATATACCCAGTCATACGCACTCATATGCATATCATATCTCAGTCTCTATTGTTATTCATTGATACATCACATCATCATTTTCGGGCTAGTTTCATGACATAGAGAGAGAGAGAGAGAGAGAGAGAGAGAGAGAGAGAGAGAGAGAGAGAGAGAGAGACTGGAGAGATTGATGACTGAGTGAGGCTGAGGGACTGATTGTGAGGATATTTATTAGTGAGGACGAGGGCCTAATTGTGAGGATATTTATGAGTGAGGCCGAGGGCATGATTGTGAGGGTATTTATGGGATCGACTGCACGTCGCAGCATGTTTATTTATGGGATCGGGTTGCACGTCGCAGCTTGTTTATTTTTTGTAACGGGTTGCACGCCGCATCATGTTTGATATAAGCCAAGGGCCTCATTGATTTATGCCATGATTGGCTTGATATAGGGCATGGGATGAAGGAGATCCTCTGGAGTCTGTACACATCCAGTGAGCGCAGGTACCTACTGAGTGATATTTGCCCGAGGTGCTGTATGTGAGTGATGTTTGCCTGAGGGGTTGTATATGAGTGATTGGGAGGACTGAGTGACAGAGAGGACTGAGTGAAATGATGCTCTGAGATCTTGTATATGGCTTTATCACTGAGTTGCATCGCATTTGACATGCACACTTGACATACATGCATAGAAATGTCTTTTCTTCTCATGTTATATAGTATCACGTCATTCATGACTTTTTACACACATTGGTATGTGGGTACAAAGAGGTAATAAAACCTCTTACTTATTTTTGAAAGGATTTTGAGAAAAATCATAGTTTTTCGAACTTACCTGTACTTTTGGCATTTTCGGCAAAAGAACTGAGTTTCTCTAAAAATATTTGAAAAGCATGCCTATCTTTATGAAACTGTGAACGGGTTGAGACCTTTCACTTCTGAGATACCCTTTTATTACTTGTATTATGCTGTTATGGGTTGTTGTAGAATACTGGTAATGGACCCGACCTCATGATAGATCCTCACTACTTTCAACCTAAGGTTAGGTTTGTTACTTATTCAGTACATGGGATCGGTTGTACTAATATTACACTTCTGCACATTACGTGCAGATGTTGGTTGCAGTTGTTGAGGGTTGCTGGATTTGAAGATGTACACGCGTCCCTGTTGCAGCTGCATCTGTTGTTCGGGGTAGCCTTAGATTAAATTGTGTTGCTTATGTACTTTTCAAACAGTCTATGTATTTATTTCACTTTCCCTTGTAAACTATATTCTTAAAAGCTCATGACTTGTACTACTAGTCCTTGGGAAATGTAATAGATTCAGATAATTTATTCTGTTTAATTGACTTGTTAACAATTATTAAAGTTTGGATAGTCACTAGTTGGCTTACCTAGCGGGTTGGTTAGGTGTCATCACGACTAGCGAATTTTGGATCGTGATACTTGGCGTGCCACGTCATTTGACACGTGACACCAAACTGGTCGGCCCTCTAGGAAAATGACATTCTGGGCTTAATGAAGTAGGCTCATTATTTGTAGCCCAACTAAACAGGCTAACCCAATAACTTTGTAATTATTCATTTAATCCATATATATTGGATCAGACTTATATAATTAATCTAATTATATTATCCCATAATATTTGTTTGGACTAATATATATTGAATTCAAAATATAGTCCAAATTATTTTACAGATTTAATTTCAATAAAATTTATATGCCTACAAATGCCCCCTACTTCAAGTTTTGTCGGATATATTAAACCTTTAAAGACTAGGCTTGAAGTATTAACTTGATTGTGCGATACACTTTATATATGATGAAGGGATACACTTTATATCGAAATATTTCACAAAATTATCATTTTTATAATGAACTACATAATGCACTATCCTAAAATCATAACCAGATATTTTAATATTAATTGCTAATAATACATTTACTAGCCACTATAATTCGTCAAATTGCAATAATATTACAAGATCCACCAGTCCAAAAGAAAATTATAGTAATTAGCTGGTGGATTAGTTGGATCATAATAGATGGTGGGTTTTTTTTAAAACACAAATTTTTGGGGTAATTTTGAAATTGTTGAAAAATTGAAAAGTAATATTTTGGGCCAAAAACAAGTCTAGAGCTAGTTTTGGGATTTCGAAATTTTGTTTTCAAAATCTGCCAAAACATGGATAAAATCTATAAACAAACATGTTTTGTCAACAAAAATTTGGCAAAATCCACGACCAAAAGGGGTCTTAGTATAATGCCATGACTCATCTCATATTTTGTGTTATTTTCTTAGAAAACACCTTTATATAGTTGTATCTTGCAAGGAATGAAGTAATATTTGAAACACAAGTCATATGTTATACTCTGAAGAGTTTGCCCGAAAAAGACCGATTTATATTCGCCCCTAAAAAGGATGGAAACCCAACAATTGATTTGATTTGATAATTGAAAAATCCGAATTAACTTGACCTATGTACGCCTTAATGCCTTGCCTATCTACTTTTTCAAATGTATAATCTTACATTCTGGACATCTAACGGAGGGCCGCATAACTTGAGCAGCCATCCTAGCTCCTATATCGCAGTTCCCTGGTCATCGAGATATTTGTATTTCCCTACAGATTGCTGCTCCTTATATTTGTTGAGTATGTTTCTTTAACACGCGGCCAATAATTAGTTGGATCACATATCAGAGGATCATGAACGGAGGGAGGCGGAGTTATAATTTAAAGATTAAAGGACTCCGGCTTGTAGTTTTTTTTTAAAGTTATTGAGTTCTAAATTATTCAATGAATATCTTAAGACATATATAAAATTTGAATCAAAAGCTACTGGGTTCGGCCGAACCCGTAATCGAAGAGCTGGCTCCGCCCCTGATCATGAACGTGAATATATACATTTTTGGCCAAACACATATACAGCCCATTCAATTTGGCTTCATTTTTCATTTTGGCACTCAATCTCAACCTTGTTCCATTTTGGCCCTCCAACTCTATTTCTTATGTTTCATTTTAACACAAAAACTGAAATCAGTGCAAAAAAATATAACGCGTGTGTATACACAAATATGAGGTGTACTAAATATCCAATTAAATGTTTTACTCATTCCCAACTACAACCGTGCCGTAGATGGACATGACAGTGAATTACTATCTCTCGTTAACGTTCCTCATAGTGAGAGATTTTACACATTTCTACACTTCTTTACAACCTCAATTTAAAAAGTATTTGGAACATTCATCTCTCTTGATAATATTGGGTACTGAAGCTGTTAGTTTTCAGGGTCAGTTGATTTACGACTTGATGCTTCATTTCCCTGTTAAGATCCCCAAATAACTCACAAGCAACAGTAAATGATGTAGTTCCTTTCCTTCCGGTCAAAATGACCAGACATAAAACTGACACATAGAATTATCTATGGCCAAGCTCATACACAGAAGACATTGAAAATGTAAAGGCACGAAGGATGAGCTTTTAGCCAGATATCTGACAAATAGAACTTGAAGGTAGGGAATGGTTGAAATGTGTTTATCCAGCCTCTGCAATTAGCAAAATTTCAAAGCTACATATTTTAAAAGAATAAAATTACATGACAGAGTTGAAATATAGAGAAACTAGCTCTTGGGGATATTTTTGCCTACAATCTTGGCTGGAGCAATTCGCAAAAGATTTCCTGGCTTACCAGGAAGAGCTCCTTTGATCATTATAATGTTGAGTTGATCATCGATCTTGACAATCTTGAGCTTTCTGATCTTTCTCTTTGTGCCTCCCATTCTTCCAGGCATTTTCTTTCCCTTGTATACACGCCCGGGTGTTGTCCCGGCACCAATTGATCCAAGTTGTCTATGACTCTTTGATCCGTGAGTCATTTGACCCCTCTTGAAGTTATGCCTCTTTATACCACCTGGAAGCAGTATTTACAACAATGAAAAACAGAATAACAATATACGAGGATCCAATGGATTTATTATGCACTTATCCATCAATAGATAAGAGAACTCGCTTTCAGAAGTGTTATAAAAGTAATCCAAATCTGAGATGAAGTTGCTTGCTATACATAGACAGCCACCAATAGAGAACCAAAGTACTGCCTGTATTGACTTCAATACATGCAAGGTATGGATGTCTCTTCCAGAAGATACTTCAAACAACTATTCAGGTTATCATCCAGCATCAAGAAACTTATTTGAAGTGCTGGAGCCATGCCACATGCAGAGGGGAGCTACTATGATGTTCAATTACAATGTCATTTATTGAACCATTTAATGTAGCTCATGTAATAGGCATATCAAGTAGTTTTATGAATTGGTAAAAAACATCATATTTGCATATGTCCTGTTGTAATATATTGCATCTTCATAATACAAACACTACTATTCTGGTTTAAGAAGTGCATATATGAATTGCAATGACCTGGCACTTTAAGATGTACCACACTACTAAAATCAAACGATAGTTCTCTTTAGACGACAACAGCAACGCCCCAATCCCAAGCTAGCGGGGGTTGACTATATGAATTTGGATTATCCATTTTAACCCATTATTCAAGAATTTAGATTCTCTAACAGTACAAGTTTCTCTACTAAAAATTCACTTGTGATTGATCATATATTCTATATATCAGGACCAAGAGCTCACTGATAATCAGATACTAATCACAAAACATAAAATCCTAGGTCAGTTGTAACTCTTAGTCTAGTTTATCCAAAATGCTGCCAAGACTACTACTTCAGAATATATAACAGTATGGACTTAAACAGGCATTGATAATTGGTTTACGGGTAAGTTCTTCAGTACGTAACCTACTATTGCAAGTTAAACTACACTGATTGTGTAAAAGGTCTTAACACAGTCTATATATAAAATTAAATTCATGAGTTAAAAGTCTTTATCGAAATTTAGTTAAACAATGCAAACTTCAAAAACACATTTTTCAGGAAAATTCAGCTTGTACACGAACAAACTGGGAATTCCAGTTTAGAAAGAAAAAAAAAATCTACTCCAGTTTGGAGGTCAAGCTGACTAATTTTCCGTGCGTATCCGGACATAGAATTTTTAAAATGTTTTGAAATAAAATTTACATATTCAGAAACTACGCTTAGCAATTCAAAATATTTAAAAAGTATTTGCAAAACAACATGGTCAAAGAAAACTTCTTTCGACTCTCCAAATAGTAAATGTGTCACATAAAATGGAATAGAGTGAGTAATTGAATATCCAAATGAACTTTTACTTATCAAATTAATATATGTAGAAACACATCTATACCTTGAAATCCTTTTCCGATAGTTGTACCAGAGACATCCACCAAATCACCCTCTTTAAAGAGCTCACCAAAATCAAGCTTCTGCGTAACCTCAAATCCATCAATAGACTGCAGCCTAAACTCCTGCAAATGGCGCAGAGGAATAATCCCCGACTTCTCAAGATGCCCCATTTCGGGTTTAGTCAGCTTTCTATCCCGAACACGTCGATACCCGACTTGTACAGCGTTATATCCATCAGTAGCCTCAGTTTTAATCTGAGTAACAATATTGCCTTCTCGAAACCCAACAACTGTTACAGGCACAACTGTTCCTGATTCCTCGAAGAAGCTCATCATTCCGAGTTTTGTTGCCATTACGCCAACTCCGGCTTCGAGTGAGGCGGAGATTGAGGATTTTGAGATGTGGAGTGAAGTGGGTTTGTGGGTTTTGAGGGTGCGGAGTGGGAGACGGTGGAGGAACGGAGAGTGGAGGGTTGATGGGGTGGTTTTGAGGCGGAATTTGGCGGTGGGAACTGCGGAGAAAGAAAGAGACATGGCTGAGAGAGGGGAGAGGAGAAGGAGAAAGGGCTCTGTTTTTGGGTTTCCTTATCCAGTAGAAGATGGGGAAAGAGAGGATGATTTGAGATTTATTATTGTTTCTTTGCATTTTCGAACCTTTTTTTATTTATTTGCACCTTCTACTTCTTCTTTTCTTTATCATTTTCCTTCTAACGTAGGTAACATGTTTTTATTCAGATTTTGCATTTCGTTGGGTATGCATAGTTTGGGCAATTTAAAAATTATAACTTTTTGAACTTTTTATTTGGATTTTTGGATTGCGAATTGGATTTCAAATTTAATTTTTAAATTTTTTTGGATTTTGGATTGGACGTTGAATTTGGTACTTCGGATTTTTGGATATCTGAAAATATTTTATATTTTATATTTAGTCAATTATCCATTTGCAAATAGTAATATCTCCGATACCTTACCCATTAGATAATATTTCTATTACGATCTAGAAATCACAAATCGTGATGGCACCTAACTTGACCCGCTAGGTAAGCCAATTAGCCAACAATACAAGTCAAATGAAATTATAGGAAAATAGAATAGCTGAACTTTTACACATTAACCCAAAAACTGGTAGTACAAATCATGAGCTTCTAAGACCTAGAATTTACAAACTGATACAAATAATTACACGATCTGTTGAAAACTACAAAAACAGACTAGTAAAATCTACAACCACCAAGGATAAGTAGTGGTTATATCCGGAATGCACGAACATCTTCAGGGTCAGCTCCTGACATCGCCAGCAGCTCCGCTCCAAAAGTCTGCACACAAGGTGCAGAAGTGCAGTATCGGTACAACCAACCCCATGTACTGGTAAGTATCTTGACTAACCTCGTCGAGGTAGTGACGAGGTTTTTTAGTAAAAATATGCTCATTAACAAAAGTTTGTACCGAAATCTACCAATAGAACTATACTACAATATAGCAAAATTAGAACACGAAATGAATGCACAAAATAATAACATAATACTGGAAGAAATCGCAATTCAACAGGTACCAATATCTCTATTTACCTTGAAAATGGTAATTACAATTAAATTTGATTATGTGGTTCTAAAAATATGCGATTTGTTTTAATGCTAGTTGTTAGGAAATAGATGCTAAGTGTAGGTAAATGAATAAGGTAAAAACGATATGAAGACGAAGATAAGCAAACCAGATTGCCTCGGGATCGGGGGTTCCGAGCTAGCCGAGATAGATCCTCGAGGTTGAGGCTCGGGGCTAATGATGCGTGACCGACGGAGCTATAACAGTTCTATGGACCTCGGAAGAGGCTAGTTATGATCAATGATAGACAATAAATGAAAGACAATCAATGAAATACAATAAATGCATGTAACAAATTGGTAAAGAGACAATAGGTGATGTTTGAGTTAGAGAGCAGAGAATGTTCTTGTTCCTTGTATTGAATATTGTTGTGTGGGCAAAAAATGATAAGGGTCCCCTTTATATAGGAGGGAAAATCCCAACATAGTACATAGATATTTATTACAAAGATATGCATCTGGTACAGCCATTTAATGTCATAGTACGGACTTGGATTTAGCTGCAGACTTGGCCACCTTCTCCCACGTGCTGCTTGCTCGAGACAGCCACCGATCAACATTGCCTCGAAGTCGATCATAGGGAACACTCGAGGTCGGGCCTCGAGCTGTACCCCTCCCCTTACTCGAATAAGCTACGAGACGCCATAACAAATGTAAAATCGGTCCTTCCGATTTTAGCCGTATACAGATAGTCCCCGCGTTTCTTAGAGTGGAATGATAAGAAAAATCTCGAATGCTCGCTCCTTCGGAATTTCTGCCATGACGTCAGCTCGTCAAAGCATTTAATGGCCTCCTTCAAAGGCTGCGCGGGGTCACTGTCACATAACCACCGAGAAACCCACGACCCGCCAATGGTTCAACTTTTCCGCTCCCGAAGCATTGCATGCATGATCTCTATAAATACCACACTTGCACGCCATCCATACTTTTACAACTACCTTCAAGTTTTTAGAGCCATCTTTCAACCTCTTCTGCGTTCACCTTCCTTCTGAGCCTACTTCTTCATCTTTTTCTTCAAAAACTTCGGTATGGCTATGGCCAAAACCTCTAAGACGATGCCACGGAAGGGTGGCACCTCTTCCCCGGTACGCCCATCCAAGGGCAAAGCAAAGAAACCACCGAGTATCGAACAGTGCATCCCTGGCGATTTCGAAACAATTTCTAATCTTACCATCGATAGACCTCCTAACATACCGGGTCGATGCGAGCCTATGTCTAGATACATTAGCATAATATCTGAAGAGGATAAGGTAAAGGTCGACTGCCATTGGGGGGAGGAGGTCTAAATAGAAATCCCCACCGCTGAAGAAAGCATAGTGACTTACAAAGCGGGCTTTCTCAGCGTGTACACATACCCTTTCACCCTGGGTCCTGTGGACTCTCTATCTCCACAGATAGAACCAGTAATTATCGATTTTTTCCTCCAGTACCGGGTGACGCTCGGTCAAATTTACCCTTTGTTTTGTAGGATAGTGTATGCTTCGCTATTTCTCCAATCGGATCGAAGGGGTGGACTTCACTCTCGACCATTTAATAAGGTTGTACAGCCACCGTCTCTTTCGAGGGGGTTTAATTAAGCTTTAGCATTGGTCTGCGAAGACATTCTTCACAAGCATTGACGAAGACAAGGATCGGGGGTTGATGAGCCGATTCGTTAGAGTTAGAACCTCGGACATCATCCCCGTCGAGAGGATGCCATTCCCAGAGGAATGGAATATGGCACATAAGCACCATTACATCAAACATTTTTTACTCCCCTTTCTTCTCCTTCTAACTAGATTTCTTCTGATAGTGCAGTTGTTGTCTGGTTCCCCAGTTCGATCCAGGACCTCTCGGGGTGGATCAAGCAAATAAACTTTGTCTTTCCATACATTAAACGGTCTTGGCACGATTTAGCCAAGACCAGGTGGCAGGCCAAAACCCATGGTAAGTTCTCTTCTCTCATAGGCTTCCTTTGCGGTGGAAGACATGATATATCCTGTGTATGCAGGTCTGGGGGACACTTTGTTGATGATGTCGCCCCCTCCTGGTGAAGAAGGAACTTCGGAACCTGTCGAGGGCAAGAAAAGGACATCGACGGGGTTTTCTAAGACAATGAATTTCAAGGTCCGGAAGTCTAAGACCGATGCCACGGTCTTGACTTCGGATTCTTCTGCAAGCCTTCGTGCTCAGACCACGGAGTTTGATATGGCGATGTGGGACCAACTTGCACAGAGGGGGCCTTAGAGGAAGGCTTGGGCGCAGTCCTCGAGTCTTTCGCGGGACATGGTACAGTCCATTTCGACGAGCTTGAAGGGCTTGGCACCGATGTTTCGGGTGACCCCAATTCGGGCCCTTTATTTTCCTCAGGAGAGATAAGGGACGCCGAGGACAAGGGCGTCGCCAATGTGGACATCTCTCGAGGGTAGGATAACACGTTCAGGGATTTATTTGAAGGTATTGAGGAAGAGACCGACCTTAACGCCTCTGCCTCTTTTGAGAGGGACGAGAGGCATTACGAACAGGTGATTTTCCCGGCATATTGTCTGTACTTTCGAGCTTTCATTCCCCACGCATAATCTTCTTTCTTTGTGTTGCAGGCCAAGAAGTCGTATGGACAAGCTTTTTCCAAACTAAAAATTGAACTTATTTATCGTGAGGAGTAACTTGAGAAGCTTTCCTCGGAACTGAAAGGATTGAAGGCTTCCTCTTCCCGAAAATACGAGGAGTTAAACGTGCTTCGGGCAAGTTTGGAGAGAGCTCACCAAGAAAGGGCCAGCTTCACCGGGTAGGTAACGCGACATCTGGGAGTTTTATTTCCCCTCTCCCATATGTCGACACCTGCTAACTTGACTCATTTTTGCAGATTGAGCAAAAGGATGCCCTGGTGGAGCAACTTCGGGAAGAGGCTGCAATCAGGGACATGGAGAATCTCGAATTGAAGGAGTGGATCGGAGTCGTAGCCTTGGAGAGGGACTTCTTGCGGGGAGAGCTGACATCGACCCAGGACCTTCTCCGGAATGCCTAGGATGAGGTTGTTTCTCTATCAGCGGCCAAGTCTGAGGCTGATGAGCATGTGGCCTCATATAAGAGGGATGTTGTTGCCGCCAACAATCGGGCCAAGGAGATATCTGACCAGGCCGAACTGAAGCTGACTCGGGCCATTGAACGTGCTCGTTCCCAAGCCAGGAGGCAGGCACTCGAACAGGCGATCGCCAAGGGCACCGACCTTCCCGTTGACGTCGAGAAGGCCAGGGCTTTGGAAAAAGCAATGGCGCTTACGTCTTCTTCTGACGAAAGCTCTGGTAGCGGCTCCAACAGTGGTTCGGACGACGGTGAGGGTGAAGAATGGACCCACCCATAATTTTTGCCTCTTTTCTCCTTTCTTTTCTCTATCAAGGCTCCCGGGGGAGCTATGTAAAGAAATTCTTGTAAATATACATTTTTGGGAGTACCAAGAGACTTTCTTGTTTCAAGCCCTTTATTTTTCAATGCATAAACGATCCTTTGAATTGCGATGTTGGATTATTAGGGCCCATTCACAGAATAAATAAGACCTCGAGATCGGGTACCATCTCGGGCCAGGTCGATATGAGAATCTTTTGATAGCTTCTTTTAGGGCATATACTTGCAATGGTAGAGGCACTCGAGATTGGGTACCATCTCGGGGTAGGAACAATAGTTCTTTTTAGGAAATTGTGTAAGCGGTGATGAAGATCCTCGAGACTGAGAACCATCTCGAGGCTCTATTAATATCAGCGACTCTCGAGAGCCTATAGTTGCGGTAATAGAGATCCTTCAGATCGGGTATCGTCTCGGGATCAAGTTGGTATAGGTGGCCCCTTAGGGCTCATAATAATGGCAGAGGACTTCGAGATAGGGTACCATCTCGAGGTCAGACTGACTTGGGGACCTCGAGTCCTTGGACATCGGTATTCATGTGAGGAGATCGGCAAAGTGATCGAGGCGGTCCCACTGGTCCATTTCCCCAAAAATGGCAGTGGCATGGCCAAAATTAACTGTCTTTCAAAGTAGGCGAACAGTCGCTGCCTACCCTATAAATACATTTACTTCCTTCATTTGAGGGATTTGTTGCTCTGAGCAATTGCTTCCTTTGTAGAATCTTCCTTTCTCGCCTCAGCCTCTTTTCCCTTAGTTGCGATCTAAAGCTTTTGCCCAAGCTCTTATTTCCCCTTTTTCCTGTTTTTTAATTGTTATGGCTGTTATATCCCAGTTTCGCTCGCCATCAAGGGTAAGATTCTACCTCCGTTCCCTGCTTGATCAATGGTACACCGCCGGCTTCCAGTAAGTTGGCCTCGGGGCGCTTTTTCCCCGGGGGGAGATATATCATTAGAGAGACCTTCCGATATTCAGGACCATCAGGGGCATACATCGAAGTCCATCCCATCCATAAGAGGGGATCACCTCGAGGCGATGAGGAGAGATTGCAGATGGAGGGAGAAGGTGGTACTTCAAGTGCCTTCTCTAGGAGAGAACATCACGGCTCATGTAAAAGGATTCTTAAACGTATACACATTTCCCTTTACGTTGGGTCCTCTCGATAGGGTCGTGATCGAGTTTTGTAAGAGACATCGTGCCACCCTAGCGCAGGTTCACCCGTCATTTTGGAGGATTGTATTAATGATTAGATTCTTCGTAGAAAGGGTCGGGCTCGAGTTTACCCTCGACCATCTCATTAGGTTGTATCGACCTTTGCATTGTAGAGGCTTGGTCACTCTACAACGTTGGACCTCCCGGTCTTTCGTTGCCCGGGGAAAGGAAAATAAGGACTGAGGGTGGATGAGTCAATTTGTCCGAGTGCGAACCATCGACATCATCCTTGCAGAATTCCTATTGTTACCTAAGGAATGGAATTTCACACGTAAGTGGGACACTTATGTTTCCTATTATGTTGGTTTGTAGTGGGTGTTGGATATGTACTGAAGCTTTTTTTCTTCATCTGCAGTGGCCCTGTGGTCACCGTGCGAGGTCCCTAATTTAGCGGATTGGATACGGAAGTTGTCGGCTTGCTTGGCTTATGACGAGCGCGAGTGGCGAGACTTGTCGAAGGGCAGATGGGAGGTCAAGCTCCATGGTGAGCGTCACTGGGCTCTTTCTTTTAAGGAGCAAGCGTCCTTTTTTAACAACTTCCTTTCCGCAGGTGTTGGAGAGTTCCTTGGTGTGAAGCCGTGTTCCCTCAGAGGGGAAGGGGAGTCGTCGGCCTCGAGGCCAAAAAATGATAATAAGTGGAAGGGGTCTTCGGCGGGCGAGGAAGCTCGCTGTGAGGCAAGACCTGCCTAGAGGTGCAAAGGAGATGAAGACGGGGTTTTCAAACCCAAGATCTCCAGCCTTGGGATAGAAATTCCTCCCTCGCCATCGTCTTCTTCCTCGGACAAAGGTACTTCGAGGGGAGAAGGCCTTCTGCCGCCAGTTTCTCCTCTTGTCAAAGGTACTTCGAGGGGAGTTCGGGGCCAAGGGCCACTTGATGGGAGCGAAGTCCCCAGCGATCTCGTCCCCTCTCGGGATGGTTCGACCGGGACCGGAGACGCCAGGCCGAGAGATGCGCACTCAACCTTTGAGGAAGCTTAGCAGTTTTGTTCTGCGGTGAGGTTCGGTGATCCTTCGATCTTTCGACTTTGTATTTTCATTTTCTAACTGAAGTTTGATTTTCGTAGGCTTTTGATAAGCTCAAATCTGAACTGCGAAAAGCTTTGGATGGGGAGAGATCCTTTAGGCTTCTTTGTGACAAACGAGCAAAGGAATCGATACACCTCCGGCACGAGGTAAGTCGAAGCCATGACTACGAAGGTTGTCTCAACGGACAGGTAACCTTCGTTTTGATGGTATGCATACTTATTTTCCTATCTCTGGAGATTAATATTCCAGTGTTTCAACTGCAGAAGAAGATAGAGGACCTGGAACGCCTTTGGGGCAGAATTGGTCAAGCCGAGCGCGAGTGCAATGGGCTTAGGGCTTAGGGCTCAGATGGACGCCCAAGTTGCGGCCAAAAGGAATGCTTTGGCCAAAGCTTATTCCCTCGAAGTGCACCTCTGAAATGCTTGTGAAGACAACTTGGTAAAGGCGAGCAAGATTTAAAGGCTCGAGGCCGAACTTTTGCGGATGAAAGCCGAAGTTGTTGATGCCCGGGTCGAAGCTGAAGAGGCCCGGGCAAAGGCCGACAAGAAAGTGGTCGTTTATTTGAAAGATGCTATCGACGCTCGAGCTGAGCTAAGAGGGGCTTTTGATAGAGAAAGGAGAATCAAGGAGTATGCCCGGTGTAGATATAGGAGGGAAACCCTCGAGGAGATACACGTTAGGGGCTTCGATCTATCGAAGGAGATAAAGTAGGCCAAGGCGGATGAGATCGACGCCAAGTTTTTCCTTTCTCCTGGTACCAATGTTGACATTTAAGGATTCTCGAAGGAACTGGTCCCGAGGATAGTCTAATGTTTTCCTTATTTTTTGTCTTAGCGTGAGTCTCCCTGCGGGAGTATTTTGAATGCGTCAATACATATATATATGAAAAAACCTTTCAACTTTTTGGATCTGCTTGGTGTTTATTCAAATGATTCGGTCTTTGAGGAATAAAAAACCCTTAGGTTTATAAACTAGCCCTGAGGCTTCTTAGTATGGCCTGTAGGCTCTTATGCCCTTGCCCTTAGGCGTTTTCGGGATGGCCCGTAGGCTTTTTGATGTTATCCCATAGGCTCTAGTGCATTCACCCTTAGGCATTTTAGTTAACCGTTTCAGGCTCAGTCCTCGAGTCGGGTTACGACTCAAGCTCATCGACCCTTAGTTTTTTTTTTAGAATTAGACTTGAGGATTTGTAAGCTGACGCCAAGGCTCTTACGCGTTAGGTCGATATGACCTTTGGTATGGCTATATTTTCCCCTCGCCAAAGATTTATTTAGACTTTTTGTGTTCGTCTGATTCTTCGACGGTCCGAAAATGACCTCGATTATGAGTCATTATGTGACGATAAATGAGCACCTCGGAAGGTTTTTCCCTATGTCTGAATTGTTTTGAGCCTTTTCGTTGTTTGGATCTGACATGAAAATGATCGAAGCTCTTTTACTTGTGCCGAGGGTAGCATATTTTAACCGGTTCTTTCCGAAAAAATTTCGGATGATTCAATTTAATGGCGATGGTCGGGCGTCCCTGAGTCGCGTTAGTTTGGCCGGAGCCTTGTGACCGTAGTCGTTGTGTTTGGACGGAGCCTTTTAGTCCCGAATGAGATATCCTTGGCGTCTATATTCGAGGGTACGCCTTTTTAGGGATCTTACAAGTTCGAATATATAGCCTTGGCTTTACAATCGGGGTTGTACCTTTTACAAGGTCATGTGATTTGGGCAGGCCTTACTTGAGGTCTTACAGTTTTGATCATGCCCGTAGGACTTACAGTTTCTGTTATGCCCGTAGGACTTACAGAGTTGCTTATTCCTGAGGTGGCCTTCGATCCGCTACAATCCCCGAGACATCGAGGGTTTTTCGGCCTTGACTTGAGATAATAACGACTTTTTTGAACCGCAAAGTGTCTTGGTGGCAAAAGATAGTTCTTTGATTATTTGATACGAGTATCCATGTTTTTGTCGTCGAGGGTTCGACTATTCTATGCGGACACGGTTCATCTGACCGTTTGGCCCGATACATAATTTTCCTATCGAAAACCTTTTTGGCTTATTTTGGTTTCTCCAAGGAGGTGATCTCCCGGGGGGATGCCCCCAGTATTCGAGTTTGATTGGAGAGAAGCCTTGAATACTCGTCTAGGTTCTCCTTAGGTAGCACATATATGTTGCCTCGTTAAAAACCTTGGCGGCAAAACCCTTTCTGGGATAAAATCCGACCGAAGGAAAAGAGTGCAACGCGTGTTTTAAAACCTAAGGTCTTCAAACTGGAGGGTGCTTTGATTTTCTTTTATTAGACACCTGCATATAGGTCAGTAAAAATGTGAATGAAAAAAAAAAGGAGAAGTCGCACCTTAGTAGTGATGGCGTTTCTGACTCG
>ML298709.1:0-50067 GCA_005239495.1 Nicotiana undulata
TTGTGAGCCACAATGGAGGTGCTTAGCCCAGTCATGTCGTCGTATGACCATGCAAATATGTCTTCATACTCTTTCAAGAATTGTGTGTATTCTTCTCTTTCTGATAGTGACAAGTGGATGCTGATGCGAGTTTCTTTGACAATTTCTGAATCTCCCAGGTTGACTACCTCAGTTTCGTCCAGATTAGACTTAGGTCTGTTCTCAAAATTTCTCTCATAATCCTCTTCTTCTGAATCACTATCCTTTTGTTGTGTTGTCTCATTGCATGTCACAGTCATTGGCTCATCAAGACAGGAAATAGTAATGATGTATAGATAAAATAATGAGAGAAAAACGATAATAAATAAATACTGATTCGTTGAAACGTAAAAGCAATTTTGATAATTTAAACAAATGTTTTGGAACATTGGATATTTTATTAGAAAATAGAAATGCGAAAAGGAAATCATTAGCAAAATAATGCTTGTTCAACCTTGATACCCCGGGACTCGTCGGGCCCTGGATGTTTGGACAGTCCAATTCTTAAGGAATGATTCTTTGCTCACGGCCTGGATAGAAGGGCCTTCCTCCTCCTCCTCCTCCTCGACAATAACACAACAGTCCATGCCTTCATCTTCCAGGAATAGATTCTTCAAGGCTGCCAATGCTTCTTCTTCCTCTGACCCCCATATGACGTCGGCTTGCTGGAAGGTTTGCTCTAGATGCGGTATAGGCTGTTCCAATAGAAAATAGGGATCGCGCCATGGTGGCGACCAGTCGTCGTACTCTTGCCAAGTGTACTGATATCCCAAGACAAAGGTAGTGTCGTGGCGCTTTAGCTGTATCCGCTTGGAAATGCCCTGGAGATTCTTGCCGAGACCCTTGTCGGGTTTGTATCTGCTCCAATTCAGTATGCTTTCAATCTTACTACTCCACCACTTGTCTTTGTCTATTGCATTGACCCGCTCAATGTGATGATAGGTTTCTCCACCAAGCCTTCTTCTACCCTCAATTACCGGGATAGTCTAGCGGTTGTAGATGGGGTTGCTTCCATCTCCATGGATGATTACTTCCTGGTGGTTCCACTCGAATTTTACTGCCTGATGTAATGTTGATTCCACAGCCCCAGCGGCTTGTATCCATGGTCGTCCCAATAACAGGTTGTAGGACGCCGATATATCTATCACCTGAAACACAACCTCAAACCATGTGGGTCTCATTTGCAGACAAAGACTGATTTCACCAATGGTAAACCTCTGAGAACCATCATAAGCTTTTACATTCATGGACCCTTCTATTGTCTCGTACAATCCCTTGCCCAATTTCTTGAGTGTTGTCAATGGACAGATGTTGAGGCTGGATCCCCCATCGATCAGAATCCTGGTGATGAAGTAGTCCTCACATTGCACAGTGATGTGCAGTGCTTTGTTGTGACTTAACCCTTCAGGCGGCAGCTCGTCCTCGTGGAAAGTGATCTTATGACTTTCCAGCACCTGACCTACCATATTGTCCATTTCTCCAATGGTGATGTTATTAGGCACATATGCTCCATTCAACACTCTCATCAAAGCATTCCTGTGTGTTTCCGAATTCTGCAGTAAGGACAGGATGGATATCTAGGCTGGAGTTTTGTTCAGCTGATCGATGACCGAATATTCCTCGGCCTGCACCTTCCTCCCAAGATCATCTGGGCATGTCTCAATGATGGGTGGTCTGTTGGAAGCCTGTTTGCTAGATTCTGCCAAGTGTTCGGGTGTAAAGACCCTGCCGGTCCTGGTCATTCCTTGTGTGGTGCCAGCTTCTTCTATCTTGACCTTACCTTTCCTTCTTGCTTCAGCTACGTAATCCCAAGGTACATCATTAGTGTTGAAATGCGGCGTAGTTGACACTGTCATTTTTATTGGTGTGTCTACCTTTACTTCAAATGGTACGGGTAAAGTGGCAGGTGGCATTACTTTGACCTCAAACGACACAGGTGCATCTGCGGGTGGTTCCGCTTCAAAATCAAATGGGACTGATGCAGCTTCCTTGGTATCTCCTGATGGCTGAATCTGGACTATGATAGGATTAAGTGTGACTGCTAGCTTCTTTGGATCATCACATTCTATGATCAACCCGATCGACCCCTCTGGGTCCCATTATTCCTCTATCTCTATCATGTTGATGCCTCCACCTCTATGGTTTGGGAGCAAATTGTTGCGGACATTGGGAGTATCTTCCTTTGCTTGAATGGTCTTATTATCAAACAGAGACTGGATCTTATCTTTCAGTGAGAAGCATTGATCAATGGTATGTCCCTTCATGCCGGAATGGTATGCACAAGTTTTATTTGGATTAGCCCACTAGGATGGATTTTCAGGGGTCACAGAAGGGATAGGAGTAACATAACCAGCAACTTTTAATCTTTCGTACAACTGGTCAATAGGCTCAGCAATGGCAGTATATTGCTTGGGCGGTCAGCGGTCAAAATTGGGTCGAGGTCTTGGGAAATTTTGGTGAGCAGGGGGTGACTGGAAGTGAGATGGTTGAGAGTTATATGTATGATAAACAGGGGCTGGTTGGGAGTATCTGGGAGATGTGGGTTGATAAGTAGGTGGGATATATGGTTGATATGTTGGTGGAGGTGTTGACTGATACGTAGGCGGGGGTGCTTGGTATGTAAGTGGGGAGGTTCGGTATACCAAAGGGGATTTGGGTCCCTGTGCAACCATTACGGCCCCCACATCTTTCTTCTTGGATATGCCGCTAGACTGTAGGGCCTTGTTCATGGCTTGTAGTGCCTCAAAATCAGTAACCATTCCGCTCTTAATCCCTTCTTCAATTCTCTCACCTAGCTTGATGATGTCAGAAAATTTGTGGTTTTCAATCACCATCAGCCGCTCATAATATTTTGGGTCTTGTGCCCGGACGAAGAATTTGTTCATTTGTTCTTCATCTCGGGCAGGCCTGACCTTGGCTGCTTCAGATCTCCATCGAGTGGCATACTCGCGAAAAGTTTCGGTGGGCTTCTTCTTGAGATTCTGGATATAAAATACGTCTAGTGCATTTTCCGTATTGAACCTGAATCGGTCCATGAAATCTGATGCCATGTTCATCCAATTGGACCACTTCTTAGGTTCTTGGATGATGTACCAAGACAAAGCATCTCCAGTGAGGCTCCTCATGAATAATTTCATATAAATCTTCTCGTCTCTTCCTACTCCAACCAATTTATCACAATAGGTTCTCAGATGGACTCTGGGGTCACCTCTACCGTCAAACATCTCGAACTTAGGAGGTTTGTAACCCTCTGGTAGATCAACATTGGGCTGTATGCAGAGATCTTCATAGTTCAATCCTTCAACTCCCTTACTTCCTTCAACACCTTGAACTCGGCTAGTCAGCTTATTGAGTTCTTCGGCCAAATTCTTGATAAGTATATCCTTCTCACAGGATTCAGGTGTGTAAGAAATTGGTTGGGTAGAGTGAGGTAGAGTCTCCACGTATATAGGGTTGTTATGATGGCCTGGCGCCCGAGCATAGAGGTGGTCACTTGTGGAGTTTTATGGTTCAGGGATGATCAGTGGGGTATTTCTCGGAGTGTGGAAAGTGTTGGGTTGGTGTTGTGGTGGAATAGTTTGATTTTTTGGTGGAGTTGTATGGTGAGTTGTAGGAGGATTTTTTTTGTTTGGGGTATTTTGAGAAGGTATAGGATTTTGGGTGTTTGGATGATGGACATCTGGAACACTAAGTGAGAAGGATAGATTTGCCAAATTTTGGACATGCTCAAGCTCCCCTTGGAGCTTCAACAACCTTTGCTCGAGTTGTGACATAGCGTCATTCTGGACCTGAGTACCTTGACTGTCAGAAGCTTCTGTTCGTTCAGCTGGCATTGTGTTTTCCTTTCTGATGTTGCTTAAATCTTCCATTTTGCCTTTGCCTTTGCTTTTTCCCTTAGGTGGACTAGGAGGAGGAGAAGGTGGAGGGCCCCTGGATCTTGTGTGGTATGATGATGATGCCAGAATGCATGAACCAACATTTGGGGAGGGGAATAATCAAAAGAAAAAAAAAAGGTATCTAAGTCAGTGGGGATCATACATATTGTATAAATGTAAATGTGTGTCCTAATTTGGGAGCCTCGTTGTGCCCGAGGTAGGCCTAGAGACAAGTTGATTTGGAGAACTTAGATGCCAAAATACCTCATTTCATTAATGTAAAAATAGACGAATCCAAAACTACACTAAAATAATAAGCAGGAAATAAAGTCACTAATGGCACTTGGCCTTATTACATCGATAAAAGCAAAAAGGAAAACCTATCCTACTTGGTTCCAGAAGGTCCTTCCCCAGATTCGGAATCCTTGATCCCATCGAACAAATTCCCTAGCTCATGCAGTCCTAGCAGCAGGTATTCTCTAGCCAGGTGTCCTCCCTCATTTCCCTCGGCTTTCTGGCAGTCTTCGACCCTCTTGATGATTTTACCTTCCAGCTCTACTATGCCTCGCTCCAAGTATTCCAGCTTCTTGTTGGAACGGATGGCCATGTCTTTCCATTATTCGATCAACCTTTTGTTGGTTTCATGTATCTCCTGGTGCTCGTTCTCAGAGTCGTGGTCCTTTTGCGTAGACGGTTGTACTTGACCTGAACCTCGGCATTCTCGTCTATGATTATGTGGCCTCAGCTGATTCCTGGCCTCACTAACCCATCCAAGTCGTCTTCTAACCACGCCGGATAGAAGGGTGCACATCCTGCGTGGTACCTGTCTGGTTCAATTGTGTTCTTCTCCATTATGATCTTGCAGTGCCACATGTGTTGGGCTTGGCACTTATAGGGGACATCATCATCCTGGAAGTCAGCCCGGAAATGGCTCATCTTATCAACCCTCGGCACAACTTGCTTCCTACTTGCTTGTCTCATGACCCAGAGAGGAACGTAAGGATATATACCTCTCAACCCGATCAACACTAGGTGTGGTGCATCCCTGGACCGGATGATGAATTCGTCCATTGGAAACCACTCGAACATCCACTATACCTGCTCCTCAGTTAGGTTATCAAAGAATTCTACCCACTCCTTGGCAATCTCTGGCTGAGCAAATCTGTCGGGTATATATGTCATCCGCTTGGGGTGATGGAAGGCAATGTGATCATTCCACGCCCTTCGCGGAAACTCTTGACGGTACTGGCCCTTTTGAAGATGTTCTAAGAGCCATAGTTGCAACCACATGTTGCAACCCTCAAAATGCTTGGCTCCCTTTTGACAACGTTCCAAGGCTCGGTAAATGTCTGATATGATCATCGGGACAATGCTGAAGGCTTGCCCATCAATCCCCTCTATCAGGGCCTTGGTTACCATGGCTAACCTAGTGTGAATCCTTTCCCTCTTTGTTGGAAACACGACCCCAGAAAGAAAATAATGAATACAAATACCCTGTGATGGATATGACTCAGAGATGTGATGGAAAACTCGCCGCGATAGATACGGTATGATTTGTTGTGACTGTACCTTTCGTATAAGTACTCAAATATGTATGACTGTTTCAGACACTCTAACTCAGCGTTCTTCTTCAAACCCATCATTTTCAGAAAACCTTTGCTTGTGCGGTTCTCAGGAACCAACAACCAGGGGTTTCCCAGACTATCCCAGCTAGTCCTCCTATCTCTTCTGGAAGCGGTGTCATCTCAATATTCCCGAAGCGAAATACAGCTCTTTCGCTATCCCAAATAAGGTGGCGGCCTCAATTAACATGTTGTTGGATTGGATGTCCAGAAGTGAGGGAAAATTGCCCAGATGTTTCTTGACGTGTTTCGTATCACTGGAGGGAAGATCCTCCCACCAGTTCAGGAGCATTGGAGGGATATTGCTAACCATACCGAATGTGGGGACCTCGTGCCTCATTTTCTGCAAGACAAAAATAGTTAGGCCCTTACCCCTGCCAAACTCGGCTATTTATACATTTATGATTAGAATACATGCATTTAGTTCTCCAAATAAATGCACACAACGTGATTGTGTCCGTTGGGATTATGAAACCCCGGTGGACTTTGGACAAGGCTATCTTAAAGGGTTATTGTGCAGACGACACGTTAACCCGGCTAGGTTTGACCATGATGCATGCACAATATAACAGAGTAAGGTTTTCTATGGGGTTTTAGAATGGTACCCTTGAGCGGATAACTCAAGGGGGAAGGCACGAAACCATCGACTGCACCGCTTATCAACTGGTTTTACTGCAAATAAGCCTTTCCGAATTTAAGGGTATAAAATAGGAAGAGCGCAACCACTCATCAAGCGTTGCTATAGGATTTGTATTGACACGAGTGGAATATGATGTTGAGCATGTTTATGCAGCAATAAATAAGCAATAAAATCATGTTGTCATGTATTTGCACGTTATGAAAGTGATAAATACAACAGCAGTAATTTAAAGCAGTTACAAAGGAAAACAAAGAAATATGTCAGTTTTGTTCTTGGAAAATTAAGTACTTGAAAGAAATAGAAAATTAAATTGCACATAAGGGGAAAGAGTGCAGGTATTAGCCAAGTAAAGATATAAATTCACAAAGCAGTTTGAAATGGTAAAATCCTAAAATCCCAGCAGAGTCGCCATGTTGTCACGCCCCCTTATTCCTCTCCCTTCGGATCAGTCAGGGTTTTTGACATTATTGGGGCAACTCATTTTCTTTTGGGATAAGGGATGTGAAGAGTCGCCACCTAACGAATTAAGGTGCGTTAGGGCACCTATTAAGGGTCACAGTAACACTAATTGAATAACCATAGATTGGGTAAGGGCTTGAAATTACTTCAAGGGGAAGGTGTTAGGCACCCCTCAAAGTCCACAACTGTGGTTCCCGGCCAAACGAGCTTTGTGAATTTAAACAAGTAGCAAATAGGCAGTCAAAGTATACACATGCAAACAAATAGTGGTTTGAAAACACCCGTAGTCCAAGCACACATATGTAATAAAGTTTGAAAGATTTATGGTCTAAACACACATATGTAAAGGGATAAGGGAGGTCCTAAGTTGTTTATACTATAGGATCACATCAGTGCAATGCCCGGTAATCACTCCTCAGTGAGGGGCTACACGTGGCATTAGCGCACTGGTCATCATATCCACATCCACCCTTTACCCCACCCCTTAGCGGTTATTAAGCAAGTTTATTTAACGAACTCTAAGCGTGTTGTTACCGGTCCCTTTCTTGTGGTCCTGGAGGAGTTTCGGACCTCTAGATGTAGGCAGCTCTAGACAAACCCCTACGGTTAAAAGGATAAAATTCTAAGCGACAGGCAAGAACAAATAGGACTGATCAGATAAATGCAGGAAAGCCGTTATGAGGCTCATATTTACCTCCACAGATAATGCACATAGGCATCACGTCTCAAACACAAACAAGAATAGTTTATTAGACAGGATCCTAAGACAAGATATCTAAGTGGATCAATACACAGAGATATGCAGCTTTGTTTCATAAACTCATAAGCAGGGCCCTAATCAGTTTGCCTATTGATTTTTAAGCATGTGTCTTTAAGCAGTAAACACAACCAAGCAGTGTTCCAGTTTTATTAAAGAGATTGATTACCTAAGGCTTGCCTAGGCGTGGGATTGTGCATAATAATTACCAGAATTGTTAAAAACAGTTCAGAGGTTGTTTTACTTAAAACATGTTGTTCTAAGTGGTGTAAATCTGAGAATGCAGAGATTGTTACCAGTTTCTATTAAAAGCAGACATGATAATTGTATATGAAACTATTTTATACCTTTTCTTGAATCAGTAGTGTAAACTAGGCGTGGTTAAGCAAATGTAAACAAAATCCTAAAGCATGGTATCTAATATGCACATATAGATGCAGAAAGGTTAAGACATAATTTCAGGATGTACAGAATTCCTAAAGCATGATTTCTAAAATGCACAAAGAATTAAAAAGTTGTTAAGCATGATTTCTGAATGCGCGTGTAGCAGCAGTTTACATTGTTTATCCTAAGAGCAGGATCTCTAAATGGCAGGCATGAACGTGGATTAAAGATATGTTGTATATTAAAGCAGTACATGTGAAAGCCCTAAAGACATGATATCTAATGCAGGTTTGGCATGGTTTGAATGAACACGTTGGTCCTACGCATGGATTCTAATGCAGATATAGGGAATGTAAAAGCCTAACGTATGATTTCTACCTAGTAACATTGATAAAACTACATATCTACCCCTCTCATTTCACTAGCCAACCCCAATATCTGTTTATAATAATTATTACAAACCAATAGCTGAATGAATTACATAAATAGATAAAGGAAAAGAAGAATTTAAACTATAGGGAGCCTGAAGTAGGACCAAATGTACCAGACTGTTCATAGCCTTTCTCATGTCCGGGTGTGTCAGAGTTCCCTAAGGACCTCAAGGATCTCGGGCAGTGCTCACACCCAGACTTCATAACCAGAACTGAGTAAGTGCGGTGTGGAAGAGCCAGCCTCAGTGCATCAGAGTTCAGAGAGATCTCACAGGGATCCCAAAGCAGTCACACACTGGAAGGGCAGAACTTAAGGACCTAAGAGTAGAGTGAGAGTGTTTGACATAGTTTTGAAAAGGTTTGATAGGAAAACAATATTGAAAAAGACTCAGTCAAGATAGTTTTATAAAAGTATGAAATGGTTTAGTGGTAAAATAGTTTGAACAAGAGTAGGGTAATTAACAAACAGTAGATTAGCTACAACACAAACAGGTTCAGCACACTCAAATCACAGGCTTTCACACAGGGGTGATGGGAGTTGGGGACACATAGAGCATATGTAGTGAACACATAATAGACAGGAGCATAGAAATTCTTGTAGGGGTTTATGGGATTAGGGGATAACTAATGGTACCAACACAGTATGAATTTCAGAACCAACATAGAATCAGACAACTTCGGGTAACAAAATTGCTTTGCAAAGAAAGGTTCATACTAGAGACCAGACAACATAAAATAAAGCAGAGTCAGGCTAGGACATGCTATAAAGGGGTTAAAAAAATTCATAAACATGTTGATCCTAAGTTAAATTAGGACAGAACTAATATGCTAAGTGAAGCAGTAATGTAAACAGGTTAATTACATGTTGAAAAGCAATAAAGAGAGTAAGCACAAAGTGAAGAACATGAGAATGCAATAATTAGCCTTGGCTTGTAGCCGGCTAATTCAGTAACAGTAGCAAGTAACAAAAGAAAGCAGAAGAGCTTTTGAGTGTATGAGAGAGTGGTAACTAATGTGAGTTCGTGTCTCGAAGACATGTTAATGAGAGTAGAAGAGAGCAATATATATAGTAGTTTGAAAGCTAGGTAAATAAGGTAAGAGTCAGTATATTTTGTAATTATAGAACTTGGAATCAATTAGAGTAAAATCAGTCCCAAGTCTTCCCTTAATTAAGGGAATAAGTTCAAACGGTAAAGAACATGTAACAAGTAAGGAAAGAAATCATATGTAACAAATAAACAAAGACTTCAAACAGTACATGTATAGAACAGGTAATTAGGGTTAGGTTCATAAAGTTCTAATTAAGAAATAATAGTAAGTATAGTCGGCCACATAATAAGGCAAGAAAATAATTTAGAAGTCGGAAATCAACACAAGATATCATCACAGGAAATCAGGGATTCAAATAAAAATAGTACTAATTGAGGGAAATTATTACAAATTTCTGTGAATAAACGAAATAGGCATAATATAGGCAGGAAGAATCAAATTAGAAACCCTAATAAGAACAATAGGGTAGAAATCACATAAACTCATAACATATTCATGAGAAGCATACATACATACAAATCAAACGAACAAATCAGCAAAGACAGACTCAGAACCCAAGACTAAAGCCAAAAGAACTAGGGTTTTTAACATAGTTAATCAGGTTAAAGGGAAAACTTAAATAAAACCGTTTAAACACAATAAAAATCATGAAATTGAAGTTAACATCAGAGAAAAAGTTTTTTTGGAGAGAAGTAAAGAAACCCTAGTTATGAAGACGAAGAGACACTTTGAAAAATCAGAAAGATTCTCATGGAAAGCAGTAAAATAACTCAAAATACTCTCAGATCTGTTACAGATCTAAAGAGTCGAGAGATAAATAAGGTTTTTGAGAGAGATAACCTGGAGATAGAGAGATTCCGGCTCGAAAGCCATAGATTTAGTAATAAAATAGGACGATCTTACTTAGACGGGCCAAGGTGTCCTGAGAACGGCAAGAACATGCCATAGGTGTGAGTGAACAGCCACTGGTTCCTTGAGGACCTCAGAGAGGGAAAGAATCCGGTCATGGGGGAGCCATTGAGGCTAGGGGTGGTGGTGAGAACCACCATGAATACCGGTGAGCAAGCAGCCGGCCAGTGGAAGCCATGGTTAAGCAGAGGGAGTTTGAGAGAGAATGAGGGAGTGGCGGTGGGTGAGTGATGAGAGAATGAAGGTTTGGGGGTAGGTCGTTTAGGTTAATTATGGTAAGGTTAAATCCGGGTCGTTGGTCAAAATTGATCAACGACCAAGATCTAACAGGAACTGGGTCGGGTAGGATTAGTGGATTGGGCTTGGGATCTTGGGCTGGTTTAGTTAAGGTTTTGGCTGGTTTAATTTAGGCTAAAATTGAAATGAAATAGGCTGTTTGTTAAATACCCAATTCAAATTAGTTTAAAATAATTTATAAAATAGCTAGTAATTATAAAAAATAAATTTCATGCATAGAAAATAATTTAAAATGATTATTTAGTATTTTAAAATACAAAGGACTAATTTCCGGTAACAAATAGTACAAAATTATATGCTTGGGCTATAATTACAAAGTTATTGCATATATAGCCAAAGAGATGCCAATTTGGCTAATTATGAAATAATTTGATCTTATTAGGACCATGAACAACAAATTAAATTAAGAAATGCTCTTGAAATCATTTGTGATGCAATTTTATAAATTATTTATTGGAAATAAAATATTGGACAAATTAATAAAATTGTAGACAAATTATGGAAAAATATCAATTGCTAGTAATGCATGATTTTTAGGGTATATATGCAATTAAAAAATATTTTGGTAAAAATCGGGTATTAACAGTAACAGTAAGATAATCAGAGTCATTACCACTTCTACCAATATCAGTAGTAATAGCAATGCGACAATTTATGAGTACATAAATAGCGCAAATATTGTTCATATTCATGTTTATATTTATAAATATCGCTCTTTACGGTTGTGCGAGGCCATCCTTTATAAGTAGGATTAAAAACTCTTCTAACATAATGCACAAAGTGAGGGTTAGAAGGAAAAGTATAGGGTAAACACATAACAGTAACCATTTTTGCCAATTCTTCACGTTCTTTTCTTGGATCGTAATATAAAATGCCACCGGTAACAATGTTAATTCCCGGTTGAACTAGATTTGACCTGGTACTAGGGTTAACCTGACTAGGTGCACTTTTCCCCTCGGTCGGAGCTTTCAGTTGAAGAAATCTGGCTTTATCTTTATGGTGTTTCTTTATGTGTCTAGTCAAACTTCCCGTACCTCCCGGTCTCCAGTAAATTTATGAGCCAACTCTATTCCACAAGTTTTACACTTAGCCTTATTTTTTTATCTAAGTTGAATAAAAAATGGCCAAACAAGAGATGTTTCGCACCGCTTAGAAGGTTGTCTAGAAAAAGTAGGGGTGGTAACAGGAGGGTCAGGCGGGTCATCATTTGGATTATTATCAGTTGGGTTAACTTCAACAACATGACTAGTAGGTGTATCATTATCCGGTTGTGTTTCATCAAAATCTATATTTTCATCATCATTTTCATAAATAGTTGTGTCACGACCCGTTTTACCCTCCGAACGGTCTCGCGACGGCACCTAGTCTCTACGACTAGGTAAGCCTAACAATTTCAGAAGTAAGACAAACAGAAATAGTAACAGTCAAGAAACGGTAATACTATGAGCTAGCCGCTCGGCTGCTATAACTTTTACTTTTCCCAAAACCCGGAATATCACAATCACAAGCTTTACACAAGTAAGCTCTATACAACATAAATAAGAAATGTATATTCGACTATCTACTAAGTCTGTGATGGAGTATACAGGGACACGTGGGATTCTGCGGACGCGGCAGAATTTACCTCGCGGTCTCCAAAGTATGCTGTCTAGGTACTCCTAGCCGAAGCGCTATGTATCGGTACCTGGATCTGCACATGGGGAAAACATGCACAGGAAAGGGCGTGAGTACTCCACATTCGGTACTCAGTAAGTGCCAAGCCTAACCCCAGTCAAGTAGTGACGAGGTCAGGTTGCGGCTCTACTGAATTTGCAACAAAAATAACAGATATAATTAACAGTTAAGTAAAGCAGTAATAATTAACGGGAAGTGAAGTGAACCGGAAAGAACGAATGTAATAAGTCTTAGTTCCGCACAGCATATAAATCAGTAGATAGTCGTGCAATGCAATACAGGGGGAAAGTCTCAGGTCTTAGCCCGCAGTCCCAATGTAAATATGCAATGCAATGCAAGGGAAAGTCTCAGGTCTCGGCCCGCAGTCCCAATGTAAATATGCAATGCAAGGGAAGGGAAAGTCTCAGGTCTCGGCCCGAAGTCCCAATGTAAATATGAAATTTAGAATTATATTCCCTATTTAGGCAACTATTGAGTTGCGAAACCGATCTTTAAGCCTATGCTTAATAGCATTGATATATTTTGATATGATTTGGGTTGTAAGCCATGTTTGGGGCCTAGTGTCGATCTATTTACGCCTTGGGGGATGTTTTACTATTTTCCTCATTGATATGTTATGATTTTCACTCAGTCTTTTCTTGATAATTTTGTTGACACTCAGAGTATTTTGATACTATTTCTTGGAAAAAAAAAATGAAACACTATTTTGGGTCGAGAACCCGGTATATTTATGGCCTGAAGGGCAAGTTGAGAGTGTCTGACTGAGTGAGGCTGCTGGCCTTTATTGTGAGGATTATATGATATGAGTGAGGCTACGGGCCTATATTGTGTGTGATTTATGCCATGTTGTGGCTTATTATAGCTCTTGGGTTGTAGGAGCCCCTCCGGAGTCTGTACACACCCCCAGTGAGCGCAGGTACCTAATGAGTGATGCCCGCGGGGCTTATGCTGAGTTATTATGAGGTTGCCTGATGGGCAGAGTGATTGTGAGGTTGCCTGATGGGCAGAGTGATTGTGAGGTTGCCTGATGGGCAGAGTGATTGTGAGGTTGCCTGATGGGCTAATACGGAAAGATATTGTTACGAGAAATGATTATGGCCCGAGGGGTAGTTTTATGAAGATTTTTACTGAGTTTTTAATCTATGATTTACTTCGTTTTCAAATTGATTTTTACTGAGAATTTTATTGAGAAATTCTGATATTACACTTGGTTCAAAGGATTTCTGGAAACTGATTTCGAACTTATGTATTTGATGAATACTACCTGGTAACTTGGTGTTTTACTGGCTTTTGTGAAATTGTGTATCTGTACTGTGTGTTTTATAATTCTCAGACTATGATTTATTTTCATTACTACTGAGTTGGCGTACTCATAAAGACTCGTTGTGCCTCTGTGCACAGATCCAGGTACCGATTTGGAGTAGTAGATGCCTTGTTCGTTAGCAGCAGTTCACGGGATTTCGAGGTAGCTGCCCGGCGTCCACAGCTTCCCCACTTCCCTTCTTTATTTAGCTTTAACATTTGATTCAGAGACATATATTATAGTTTTAGCAGAGTTAGATTTATTTATTCTTAGATGCTCATGACTATTGACTCCAGTCTTGGGAGGTTTTGTTTAGACTATTATTGGGACGATAAGACTAAATTACACTATTCTATGATTGGCTGCATGCTTATTATTAAATTGTGAACTCTTATAATTGAACAAATGCGTAGTAAAGTGGTGGTTGACTAGCCTAGTTCCACGATAGGCACCATCACGGCATGTTAGGATTTGGGGTCGTGCCAAACATATTGTAAAGTTTTATATCTGAAAGGAATTACCAAGAATTGTATTCGTAGTCAAATTTTGTTTTCAAAGAAAAAAAAGCTTTTGGCTTGACAAAGGTTCAACCAGCTTCTGGAGACATTGGTGGTCGCAGGTTGAACTCATAGCGGCTTCACACTAATTAAATGTCCTGCCTTGAAATTGAAGAGCTTTGGTCTTGTTTTGGTTTAGCGTATACATTAGTCTGAGATTGTTTCTTTAGTTCTTATCACATTGAGTTTTTTTTTAATGTGCAGATTAGAGATGGTTATTGTCTTTATTTTCTTAGTGATTCTAGGGTGATTTCAACTATTTCAATTCCAATTCCAGTCGTTAAATTATTTTGTTTTCTATGTATCTTGCATATGAAGAAACACAAGATTTCATTTAGTTGGGGGACGTTTTGTATAATTTATAGGGTTTGTGTTTGAGTGTAGTTTGTTATTTAATTTTATTGATTTATTCAAATATTTAAGCCCAGGCTACTTGATAAATATTTATATATTTGTGAAATAAATATATAACTTGAATCCCTCTGCAAGAGTGCCAACTATATAGTTCCATGATTGAAACAAATTGCAACATCATCTTTGTTTAATTGTTACAATAGTAATGTTCAACTTCACAATAATTTGACACATATAGCTAATAGGAAAATATAAGCTCTTGCCAACACTACTATGTGGTTAAGGTGGTCTTCTCGTGAGCCTTTCTTTTTAACTCAATTGGCATTTACAAAAAATCGTAAGGCTGTTGGTGACTCACGTATTAGTGCCGGTACTTATATTTTCTTGTATGTTTTCTTGTTTTTGTATGGTTAACGTGCAATTACATTCTTAATCCCTTTGGTATACTTTTTTCGTAACTCATGATTTATTTTAATATAAAAAATAGTAATTAAATATATAAAATACTATTTTATGGACAATAATATATATTTTTTCAATATGTTTGTAATATTTTTGAGATGCTCACATAAGAATTATGAAGTGTTTAAATTTGTGATTGATTTTTTTTTAGTAACTCTATGTTTCTTTTACGAATGTCCTCTTTAGTATATTTGAATTGAAAATAATTTAAACTTTCTCGAAGTTTGTTTCTTCTTTTTATCTATGTCAAAATTTAAAAATTGAATATAATATGATTCTATATTGAAAAAGAACTTTCCTTTTTTATTTATTTTAAGGAATTTCAATATTTGTTCCAGATTATTTTTACAATAATCTTAGATCTATTGAGATAAACTTATAAAATATCAGTATTTCTTTTGTTATTCCTTTAGCAAAGTAAATCAATATTCATCATTATTAGGAATCTATAATATTTCCTTACATTTTTATTTGCAACTCAAGATACAATTTATGAATAATATTAATTTTCTTACTCATAAAACGGGACACATGTGCAACGCGCTGTCACGACCAATTTAGGATCATGACCGGCACTTAGGAGCAAGTACCCCCTGTTTTTGGACTATCCCAAAAATTTTCCTGTCTCAAATCATTAACCAAACATCCTAATAGCAATTCAAAATACCATGACTTTATCAATTAACCAAAAAAAAAAAAAATACCTACTATTAATACTCCACCCACTAACAACTAGAATTTACTACTTTATCTCCAACTTTGATAAGAATGAGCGATACTCAACATAAGTCTATAAAAACAAAGAATACTCAAGACACTAAAAGAATGACCATGGAGCGACTCTAAGAGTTCAAAGGAAGAGCATAACAAGAAATAAAATCTCTGCCCACGGGAACAAGTGCGAGGCTCACCAAGAACTATCAACATGTGCGCTCTAATTAACGAAATCCTCGCTCGCGTTAACTGCTGTATTTGTAAAAAAAATTAGCGGGGAATGAGTCGCTAGCTCAGTGAGTAATAACACTTAACCACATCCGTTTTTATCGAGGACAAGTCAGAAAACATGCTAGTATATCGAACAGGAAATAACATAAAAATGTCCTTTCATATACAATAAATAATTTTCAGTCTCATTATGTTTTTTTTGTAGTATTATACAATTAACAATTCAGTAATGAGCTTGGTAACAACTATATAATATCAATATTCATATTTGGGAGGTTTCAATGAATGGATCATGTAATCGGTATAACTGTGGACTTCTTCGCAAGAAGTCAAATATAACGGTAGTCCCTACTCGAGAAAAATCGATAACGGTATGCTAGTAACAATGTAAAAGTTGAATCAATTCTGATTCCTTTTTAATTTTTAAAATACTATTCACATAAAATAAAGTGTAGAAAGTATTAAGTCGTAGACGAAGTGAGAAAATTAAAGATTAAAGATTAAAGATTAAAACCTTTCATCCACACACATTAAAAATTTGGGGAGTGAGTAGTGAGGAGATTACCAAAAAGTTAGCCTATAATCTAAAAACTGAAAGAAAAAACAAAAAAAGGAGAGAAAAAAAGAAAGAAAGAAAATGTCTGAGTACCAATTTTAATGCAGAAAGTTCTTGGTAGAACGACGTCGTTACTGAAGCGCATTAAACCCTCGATAAACCTTATTAGCTCCAACTTAGAGCCAAACTTCTCCCAATTTGAGAGTTTCTTCTCATTTTGAGAGACCCCCAAATCCAATGGCGCTGTTCGCCACCAGGCGCATATTAGCTTCCAGCATTTACCGTGCACTCTCTTCGCCCTCTTCATCATCATCGTCATCATTATCTCGATTTCGTTTTGCTCTTCCCCTTTTCTTCAATCCCCATTACTACCCGTCAGAGCAATTCGTTCCCACTCGTCCCAAGTCATCCGGGTCGGGTTACTCGCCCCTCAATGATCCTTCACCGAACTGGAGCAACCGGCCGCCGAAGGAGACGATACTTTTGGATGGATGTGACTATGAGCATTGGCTGATTGTGTTAGAGTTTCCTGACCCTAAACCCTCGGAGGAAGAAATGATTAATGCATATGTCAAGACCCTTGCTGCCGTTGTCGGAAGGTACGTTGGTAAATGGTTAACACCCCTTTTTTTGTTCCTTGTTGGCATATTATACCTAGGTCATTTGTGTTGTTACGAATACATAGGAAGTTACTTTGGAAAAACTTGTTTTTCTAGTTCCTCATAGACATACTATACCTGAGTCATGGATTATGAGTACATTGGAAGTTTCTCCGAAAATGAACTGGTTTTGTTCATTTCCTTGCTGGCATACTATACGTGAGTCATGTGTTGTGAACTCAATAAGTGACTCGGTGAAGGACATATTAGGAGATTTGGAAAATTATGTGTGGGACCCATTTTAAGCGTAGGCAGGTGCTCACTGCGTGAAGTGCAACGTGAGAGAATTAGTTATAAATACGGTAGAAAGCGTAGTACATTTTATGTTGAAGTTATCAAGTCTTAGCTCTGTGTTCTCATCTCCGTTCTTCTATATTTCTCATCTCCAGTTCTGTATCTGTCTAATTCTCATCCCCTTTCTTCTTAGATTTCTGTTGCTCTATCTTTACTATCGTTAGCATCTACGTTGTAATCACAATTATTGTTGAGCTAATATAATCGGTTGGTTGGTGTAATATCGGGTTTGTTACATTGGTGCTTTCATCCGCCGGACTCCAACGGTGGCAATGTTTCTACCTAGATTCAGTGGCGACGGCAACCCGGAGCACTGTATTTTTCGGGCCGAGTTGTACTTCACATACCTTGGCTTCTCCAAGAAGGACTGGTTGCCTCTTCCTTCCTTTTACCTAGACGGCGATGCCCTCGCTTGGTTTGATTGGCTATTTCGCAACAAACAATTTTGCGATTGGAGCCATTTCAAGCAGAAGTTTCTTCTGCATTTTTCGAAACCGACAATTGCTGATCTGCAATATATTTCAACTTTCTATGAGCTTGAATCTGCTTCCAGCCCAGACAACAAGATGAAACAAGCATTTGCTGCAATGTCTACGGGAGTTTTACCTAATGCGATGGCTTATATGCCTTCGGTTATAGCTGCGAACTCCAAAATTGATCCTTCTTCTTTATTCGGTTCATTCACAAACCTTCAAATACCTGATATACGTAATCCTATATTTCGTTTTACTGATGGAGAGAAGTGCGCACCAGACGAAGACAAGGTGTTCGACGAAATTTCCCAGCCTGACGAACCTAATCTGCCCTGCCATTTTAAATGTGATGAATCACTCTTCGTTCCTCTTGTTGGACGAGATCAACTTGTGCCCTGTGAGATTGCTCAATTTCCTTTTACTAAGAATTTATGTGTTGAATCTAACAAGCTTTTGGCTGCACCAGCTCTTCCATCTGAGATGCAACCTGATTTAGAGGATAGAAAATCTGAGGAGGTGTTCGATGAAATGTTAAATAGTTGCTGCCCACCAGCATTTGCGAAGGCCCAATCAAATGCCCCAATTAAAATGATCGATGGAGATGCTACATGTCCTGAAAACAACGAAGTCCAACTGTTTGTTGAAAGTCCCCAAAGAGATAGGCTAGTGAGGTACGTTATTGCACATTCTTTTGATCACGACCCTAGTAAACGGCGAATTGAATTTGAGACTTTTGAAGACATGTATATTGCTGAATTTCTCTTGGAGCATGAGACTATTGCAGACCTCTATTTTGATAATCCTTTTAAGGAGAATGAGGAACGCATTCCAGCAAATTACATGCCTTCGGATGCAATACTATCTGATGATGTACATGGGGAATCTACTGGGGGATTCAATGATCACCATATTTTGAATCGATTTCCATTTGATCCCGGTGCTAATTTCTTATGTGTCACCATAACGTTAACTGCTGTGAATCTTTGGGTATGGGATCCAAAACTTAGTTCCGAGTTCATGGTTCTAACACGTTGTACAGAGAACGAGGAGGCACATACATTGTTTGACGAAATTAGAAACAGAAGGAACTTCTTATTTGCAAAGATGTACGATTGGGAGCCTGTGGGTGGAGTCGAAACGGGTGTTGAATACAGTTGTAATTTTCAAAATTCTTGTACATCATACAAGCTACTAGGTGAATCTATAGCACATTCCTTTCTGTATTCCTTTGATGGTGCTCCGACTCACCTTGAGGAGCAGTCCATAATTACTCAGTTGAGGTATCTTAGGAGTGGAATAATGTGGTGTCACTGTGAGATTGCTTATCTACTTGTTGTGATGCATTGGCTACTAATGGAGCTCATTCATTATGAAAAAGACATCACTCGCTACAGTCCCGTATACAAAATTTTAATGATGCTTTCCTGCTGGGTTGGTGTTCCTAATTCTAAAGTTCTAAAGTTGCATCAACCTAGTAAGGTCTTGGCTCTGTCTGCTGATAAAGAAGGATGGAAGAGACAAGTGCCCGCACATTTATTAAAGCTTGACAAAGGACTGCATTGTCTCAACTTAATGGAAGAGTCTAAGCTCGAACATGCCAATGCACGTTATGTCCTCATTGTATATATGCTTGGTCGTTCAAGTCAATTAGTTCATGCTGGACACTATATATATGAAGCTGCAGAATTCATGGATTTAGACTTACTGGTTATTGGGGTTAACATGAAGCCATTTAGAGGGCGTGCCAAAGTGGGGTTCCAAACCGTCATATTTTTGTTGCAACATTATTCATCTTCCACAGCAGATTTGGGTGTTTATCTTAAGTTTGCTAGTCTTCCCTTTGATCCCGGTATACGTGATATCGCTATACCTTATGCTATCAACCTAAATATGTTTACAAATAGTAATGTTTTTCTACTTGTGATCCAATAGCTACACTATGGGGTGATTGGGTTTATAGTGAGGGGAAGTCAGCATCATGTGTTGTTTTTACTGTTGCAATGTGTAAGGACGCAGGACTAGTTGGCCAGGTTGTTGCGAGGCAACTCTTCGACCTTTACTATTATGATCTAGGAATCCAGGTTCTGCTACCCAACATCTACGGTCCTGTTGTAGGAAGGAGGTTGTTGCCAATGTTATGCTTAGTGGTGTTTGTACATATTATTCTATTAAGTTGATACCTCGACCCAAAGAACTAAGTGCAGCAGCTGCAAATATTGTTGAGGCCCCCGAAGATGCTGGTCAGATGACATCAGATCATCGTTACATAAACAAAAGGGTGCAATATTCCTTCAATCATTTTATCCCTAGTGTCAGATGGCGAGATCTATTTTCCATGGCTATAATCTCAGTGAGGAAGCTAAATTCCATGAAATGTCTTACCCAATATTAACACTAGGGATGGGAAAAGGAGTTGCTCACATTGAGATTAGACCAATTTGTGTCGCCCTTTCCTGTGCATTTCTTTGCACTGATGCAAGTGTAATGAGCCACTACGTTAAGCTTCTTGCTGATGCGTTTTTGGGTAACTTAAGGTGTGACATAAGATTGCTTTCATTGATGGTAGATTTTGATTTCTGTCACTATACTATTACGCCTCGTACCAGATGCGAAGATGTTGCTGTGAATTGTTTGTTTGCTGTTGACAGTGTCAAGCGGATATTGCTGCAATTTCTGCTTTACTCGAACCTTGCGGACAAGGTTCTTTTTGAGGCGGGAGGTATTGTTGTGAACTCAATAAGTGACTCGGTGAAGGACATATTAAGAGATTTGGAAAATTATGTGTGGGACCCATTTTGAGCAGTAGGCAGGTGCTCACTGCGTGAAGTGCAACATGAGAGAATTAGTTATAAATACGGTAGAAAGCGTAGTACATTTTATGTTGAAGTTATCAAGTCTTAGCTCTGTGTTCTCATCTCCGTTCTTTTATATTTCTCATTCTGTATCAGTCTAATTCTCAACCCTTTTCTTCTTAGATTTCTGTTGCTCTATCTTTACTATCGTTAGCATCTACGTTGTAATCACAATTATTGTTGAGTTAATATAATCGGTTGGTTGGGTGTAATATCGGGTTTGTTACATCATGGGTGTTGAACAAAGACGGATCCAGGATATGAAGTTTATGTTTCCTACACTTCAAGTAAATTTGTAATAATAACTGGGTTCACGGTGATATATTTATAGATATTCTGTGAACTTAATATATAAAAACAGTCTGAGCAAAAGCTACTGGGTTCCTGTGAACCCGTATGCCCTACTCTTGGTCCGCCCCTGGTGTTGAACCAATTTATTGGTCACCTAATACAGAAGATGATAAATTATGCAAATATTGAATTCCTCGTGACTTGTTTTGAAGCTAGAGAGCAAGCTGATAAAGACAGGTAAACACTAATAGGCTTTTAGGGTGGTAGACTTTTGAAGAATAGGTGCATGTGACACTTATGGAAAATGTCATATTGGAATGGGGGAGAAAATCCTAGGATATGTATGGCAAAGAATAAGTTCACTTGGTATGGATGCTATAGGCTCGGCGTAACGTAGCCCAGATAACGTGCAGCGACAAATAGCGACGAGGGACCGCTTCACTGAGGCGAGAGGCACGTAGCACCTTTTTGATGTGAAGCGACATTTATACAAAAAAATAATATATATATATATATATATATATACACTCAATAACAATAATATATTAATAAATATATCAATTCAAAAATTAAAAACTCAATAGATAGTCATAGTAGATTCATATCACAATATGCAATTAATTCTACTCTATAACTGAAAAAGGAGGAAATTTCAGGTTTGAAGTGTTGAAGAAGTTCTCTGCCTGTGCCTCTTCCCAATAGTGAAAGAATTGAAAAACAGAGCAAAAACAATAGCAAAAACAGGGTGCAGTACTGCCGCTCAATAAAAACAGAGCAACAGAAAAAGGAGAAGGAGAAAGGAGAAGAAGAAACCTGGGCTGGGTCGACTTGGATGAAGAAGAGGATGGCAGAAACTTGAAGCTTTCAAGTTGAAATCGTCTTGGGTGGACTTGGCTACTCTGTTGTTTGAAGGTTGAAGAAGAAAGAAATGTGAAATTGCTGCAAGCCTCAATGTTTTAAGTTGCTGGTCTTTTTTTTAATGTCTGCGCCTTTTTTTTCCTTCCAAAAAGCAACGCCACAGCTCGCATCTCGCTACACAGGCAGAGGCGCTCGCCTTTTACAATCGCAACGCAACATAGCCAAAATAGTGCAGGTTGCTCGCCTCGCCTCACGCTATTAGCGCTTAAGCGAGCGCTATTTATAACACTGGCGTAGCCCGAGGATAAAGCTATAAAGTCTATTTGGTCGAAGCGGACATTATGCTCCATGGAGTTTGGACTATGACTAATATGGTATCAAAGTATGATTCCCTCAGTAAGGTGGTGGGAGTGGGACAAACATCAGTTGGACACTAATAAGTTCCTAGGAGGAAGGGAGCTGATGGGGACAGGTGAAAGACTGTCAGGCTTCTAGGCTTGGAGAGAAGGGGTTCATGTGACACCTTACACGAATTCTACATGGAAAATGGAGAAAAAAAATCCTAGACTGCATTTGATAGAGAGCAAGCTCACCTAGAGGGATTGCTTTTGGGCGCGAAGTAGCTTAGCCCAAGACAAAGTCATGAAGTCTGTTGGGACAAAGCAAATAATATGTCCCATAAGATTTGGGATGTGACACGCGTCCACCTGTACCACCCTTACATATGAGTGGAGTGGAATGGACAATGATGATTCATACAACCGATTTCAACTTATTCGGGATTAAGCTATAGTTGATTGATTAGGCACTTAATACATAGAACACTTGAGTTTGTGATGAGCGAAAGAGTTCAGAGTAAGCTATTAATGTAAAACTTAATCTTTTTAAAGGTAGATAGGTCAAGAAACCTTGATCGTAAGATATTATTGGCTAAGTTAAACGGAATTGAGAAGACATTAAGTAGAATAAGTTTCTTAAGAAAAGATTATAGGAATTGTAAAATAGTGTGGAATTTAACAAAACAACCCTTTCATGAACATAACGTAACAAAGACAATTTCTCAACCCAAAAAAAAGGATAACAACAAAAGACATAATGGGAAAATGATTATATGTATTAAGGTCCTTTTAACTTATGTCCACTGACAAGAGGGGCAAGTTCATTATATCCAAAGTGTACAAAGAGAGTACAAAATTAAAGCACACACTCGAAATATCCCAAGACAATAATCCCATAGTAGACAATCGGAAGAGATTCATTCAAAGTTTTTCTTTACACTCAGAAAGCTTGCTTCATATTGAGATGCTTAGAATAAGCAAAATGACTTTTCATTTATAGGTAAAAGATTCGCCTTTATTAAAGAGTTGCGAATCAGTTTGGCTCTTCATTCAAAAAGGGTCATGGTCTTTTAATAATGTTAAGTGTCATGGTATTTTTATAGCTGAATGGCCAATTTATACCACCTCGATTTGACAAATAGCTCTAAAATTATTCGGAAGAATTATTTAAAGAAAGTCTTGGAGAAGTTTGCCGTGAAGGCCGCTAAATATATATTTCTGTTCATGCACATTTTAAGTTATCATCAATTGCTCAATCACCGTAGTATGAGGAAAAAGAGAAGTATATGGTGCATGCTCCTTTTTTAGTGCAGTCGACATATGGTTGTGACCAAAGATAATTAAAGAAACCTTATGGTTGAAGGGTTTGTTTATTGAATTTAGTCTAAAGGTAGTATTATTGGTTACTGTAATAATCAAAGTGTTATTCACTTGATTACTACTGATCAGATGTATTATGAGAGGACAAAGTATTTTTATATGAAGTATCATTTCTTTCAGGAAGCCATTCCTGAAGGGAACGTCTACGTTTGGAATGTCAATATTCAATAATAGAGACAATCCGATTGAAGTGTTTACAAAGCTCCTCCCAATTTTCAAGTTCAAGGATTGTTTGGACTTGATTGATATTGGTGATTGCTAAATCGTTTCTAATTAAGATGGAGCAAATACATTGTATCAGCCAAATCTAGATTGATGTGGAGATTTGTCAGTCAGAAATGGTTGATATTGGCCATTCAATTCTGAAATGTCATGGGCCTTGATATTATTTTGTGGCCCTTGTCATTAACTCATTTCAAAGTCACACCCATTGACATTTTTGAAAACGTCATGACTCTTGGCATTATTGTAAGGTCATGATTCTTTTGAAATGAAGAGTCAATTGGATCTTGGGTCTTCAAAAAAGGCGAATCATTTGCCTATAAATAGAAAGTCGTTTCCTCATTCTAATCATTTCAATCAAAAGCCGGTCCCTTTTGGATTATCTCATCTTTTTATAATTTTAGCTTGTAATAGATAGATTGTTCTATAGTTAGGAAGTACTTTGAGCGAATCTCTTTCAGAGGTGATCATTGTTGGGGTATTCTCTTTGATATTTTGGGTATTTAGATTTTTTACTCTATTTTTATGTACTTTTGATATAGTGAATTTGCTCCGTTGTTCATGAATGTAGGTCAAATTGACTGAACCATGTAACATCCTTGTCTCCTTATTGTCCTTGTTATTATTACTAAAAGGTTATTTTGGTATTCCACATTATCCTGGCTAATGATCCTTACAGGAATAACATCTTTTAACCTTCAATTGGATTGAAGGACAAAATTAGTTAAAATATGATACAAGAGAAGAATAACGATTTGTTTTGCAAATTTGAAGTTTCCAGTATGCTACTGTGTTTGTGGAATGACATGATGCAGTTCACTAAGGGATTGGAGGATCGAAATAATGTTGTATTATATTAAAGTGTGGTAGTGCCAAGGATGGTAAATACTCGATGAAAGCAGGCTATGCAAACTCTTATGCTCCTTATGACTTGATTGATAACTGGTCATGGAAGTTGACATGGGAGATTAAGCTCCCAACAAAGATAAATGTTTCAGCTGGACAGCCCTCTATGAAGCATGCCTCACACAGGACAATATTAAGAGGCTTCTAGATAGTCAATAGATGTTACATGCTTATGTGTTGTTTCTGGAATGACATGATGCAGTTCACTAAGGGATTGGAGGACCGAAATAATGTTGTATTATATTAAAGTGTGGTAGTGCCAAGGATGGTAAATACTCAGTGAAAGCAGGCTATGCAAACTCTTATGCTCCTTATGACTTGATTGATAACTGGTCATGGAGGTTGACATGGAAGATTAAGCTCCCAACAAAGATATGTTTCAGCTGGACAGCCCTCTATGAAGCATGCCTCACACAGGACAATCTTAAGAGGCTTCCAGATAGTCAATAGATGTTACATGTGCCAACAGAAACTTGAATCTAACAACCATCTATTTTACATTGTACAGTTGCAGCTGCTAACCTAGGGAATATATTTTCGTGTACTTTTTGGTTTTAACTGGGAAATGCCGCATAACATTAAAGAGGCCTTTGAGTGCTGGTGCAACTGGAGAGTTGGTAAGCCGTCAAGCCAATAAGCCATCAAGCCAATCTGAAAAATGATTCCTGCCAGTTTTTGCTTGGTGTGTATGGTCAGAAAGAAATAACATATGTTTTGAAGGTTTATCAACTACAAATCATTCCCTCAAGGCTAGTTGTCTTTTGTATCTTTATACAAATCATTCCCTCAAAGGAAAATTTCATATTAGAACAACTGAGCTCCCTGTTTTTCAATTTTATAGCCCATATTTCAATTTACAACCAACTAGCCCAAAATAATAGGCTAAGATTCAACATCCAACTCCAATAGGTTCTAGAAATTACTATTTAAAGATTGCTCAAGCTTTTAAGTTAATTTTCGAATCAGTAACTGTGACTCAAATATTAGTTCAACAAAACAAATCCATTTGAATGGTGGAAATTAAATTTCTAACAAGCTTAAACATGTGGGTTTAAATTTTGAATTTGATTTTGTGAGAAATTTGGAGTGGGTGTTATTTAGACTTGTTAGAAATAGTAGAAGGAGGTTGTATATAAAATTTGAAGTCATTTAATGGAGATTTGGACTGATTTTGAACAAGAATTGCAACTGAAAATCGTGGAAGAAGTTTGTCTACAGACGGTTGTATAAAAGTGTATAATAGTGTATAAGATGTGTTTATACACTGATATACACTATTATACAATATTATACAAGAAACTGACTTCGTCTTCTTCCTTGCGTCTTTTCTATAATTTAACTCAAATCTTGCTCAAAATCTACTCCAAATCACTTCAAATTTAAAGTTTAAAATCCTTTTTTAGATATTTTCTATCAATTGGAATAACACCCAATCCAAACAACTAACAAACTCAAAAAATCCTATTTTTGAAGCAAAGCTTTGAATGGCCTTCAATGGTGGATTTCCACTCTTCAATTTTCTCACATTGCAACCAGGTGACACAGGGTAAGAAGCAGCAATGGCGGACGACCCCTTGAAGCATATGTAGAAGATGTGAGAAGAAGAGAGAGTGAAAGCAATGGTTGTGAGAACACATGTTTAACTCCATAGCTTTTAGAAGCGATGGTTGTAAGAAAACAAGTTTTGAGTTTGCTAGTGCTTTCAAAATATGAACAATATGGGCTAGGCTGGGTAAAACATAAAAACATGAGCCATTTTTTGTTATGGTGTGAGGTCATGTGTATTTTCTTGTAATTCTTTCATCTGAAAAATGATTCCTGCCAGTATTTGTTTGGTGTGTATGGTCAGAAAGAAATAACAAATATTTGTTTGGGTTGCTCTGATGGTAAGCACTCCACTTCCAACCAAGAGGTTATGAGTTCGAGACACCCCAAGAGCAAGGTGGGGAATTCTTGGAGGGAAGGATGCCGAGGGAAGGCCTGCGTACGCACTACCCTCCCCAGATCCCACTTGTGGAATTATACTGGGTTGTTGTTGTTGAAGGGTTATCAACTGCAAATCATTCCCTCAAAGGCTAGTTGTCTTTTGTATCTTTATAGTTGGCATTACCTCTCCCCCATAAATTCTCCTATTAACTTTTTGAACTTTGTTAGCTCCCTGGTATGAGAATAGTCTTTTTGTAATTGAGCTAACGAAGTTTTTTTGCTTTCATAACTTTAGTATTATTCTGCATCTTCTTGATGCCAACAATGAAATTTCTAATTCTTCGTCAAAAAATAATGATGTTGTATTATATTAGCTGCTTTTCTAAGATGATTATGCGAATCACATTTTATTCAAGTTTAATTTGATTTAGAAACTAAATTAGCATTAAACTGTAGTAAAAGAGAAGGATAAGAGTTTGTTTTGCAAAAGTTAATATTCCAAATTGCTCCTTTGTTCCTAGAACGACATGATGTAGTTGACTAGGGATTCGAAAATTGGGGTAACATTATGTTGTACTTTTATGTATGGATGTGGCTTGCTTGCTGCATCTGTCAATATATTTGCTTTGTTTCGTTGTTTTGATCTGTTCTAGTCTTTTCTGCAGAATTTCTTACAGTTCACTGCTTTGTTTATTTGTTCTTTCAACAAATATTTCATAGCTTTACCAATGTAGTGGTTGTATTATTTTCTGCAAAGTTGCGTAAACCAGTTATGAAGCGTGCCTATGTTGCGGAGTAACTATATCGGTGCATATATGGCCCATTATGTACTTGAATGTAGTCTCGCTTTCTGTTGGTAGTATGTTTTTATGCCTAACCGTTGTTTTCTTTCATTCTTGATCACTTTACTGTCTTGTTGTTTTTATTCTGCTTTTATATGGCTTTTTGGTACTGTCCCTTCTTGTCTATATTTTCATTAATGTGGTGCTTATGCTTTCCTGAGCCGAGGATCTATTGGAAACTACCTCTCTATCCTCACAAGGTAGGGGTAAGGTCTGCGTACACACTACCCTCCCCAGAGATAATTCTGGGTATGTTGTTGTTGTATGTACTTGAATGTAGGTCTGTGTTGAAATTTTGTTGGTTTAACCTTATCATAAACCTTATTTCTTATAGTTGAATATACTGTATGAAAATTTTAAAATGAACAGTGTTATTCACTTCCTTGGCTGGTAACCTTTCGTGTATTGTTATACGTTCTTTGTTCTATGTAATGGTATTTCATAGCTGCTTGTCTGGTATGCAGTGAGGAAGAAGCAAAAAAGAAGATTTACTCTGTTTGTACAACCACATACACAGGGTTTGGTGCTTTGATTTCTGAAGAGCTTTCCTACAAAGTTAAAGGTATGTGGTTTTTGATTTCTTTGCTGGTCTTTTAAGGTGTCTTGTTCAGTCATATGCTTTCCTTGATTTACTTGTTATCTGAAGTTCTATGCTCTCCATTTTGTAATTGCCTTGTCAATTATCGAAGGTTGAGAACTGGTACTTTTCTAATATCAGTTCAAAATAGGGGCAGATACTTCTGAGTTTATTTCACGATAGACACTGAAATGGGGATAATCTAGAAGTGGTAAAGTGAACTGCAACTTTTGCACTATGATCACCGAATTAGGAAAGATGAGCATTCACATTCCTCCCTTGCACACAAATTCTAGAGTGGGAAAAGACATGCCTTGTGTGTAGTCGTGTAGAGTCGCGTCACAAGTGCTTACTGGTGTCCTCTTTTAATTTGTGAATATTGGATATGCAAGATCTAGGTTTAAGGCTCACACTTCTTTTAATTTAATTTGGCATCAGTAAGAGATTATGGGTTATGCAACACAATGTTGAAGCTCCTCAATGACTTCCATGCAATAATCAGCTCAAGCTTGACACTTTTGCAATCAAGAATATCAACTTTAGGATCTCTTTCTCAAAAAGGAAAAGGAATATCAACTTTAGGATTGCTTTGCACCAGAATGAGGCAGAATGGAAAAAGAGGAGTCATATGGTCATTGCCGACTATTTTGGGATCGACCTAAGTCCTTCACAGTGTTGTTAAAAGCTCGCCTAATATGCGCTTAAACCTAAAATTAGGTACACAACAGGATGAACGCTTTGTCTCACATGTCACTGATTTAAGTCATGCACCTCATTGCCCATGGGCTCTGTAATTATTCTGTCTTACATGTATATTTTATTAATCTCTTTTGTGCTTCACTTCATTAAAACCAGTGCACTTTTTACGCTTTGCTTGAAGCCCCATTATACCTTTATGTTCGTCCTTTCATTTATCAAGTTGATAACACTGCCATAGTTTATTGATTGGACTTTAGGATTGGCTCAAACCTTTTGTATGAAAGCGTTTACTGAGAGAGGAACCCTTGTTTCATGTAGCTATTAGCTTTTCCTAATGTTGGCATGTACGCACTTAAGTTTGGTCTCCCTGTTGGTAAGCGGATTTGTGGTTATTCTCAGAATTGTGTTATCATATTTCAGTCTGATTGGTTTCTTATTATATTATGTAGGTCTACCTGGTGTGTTGTGGGTCTTGCCAGATTCATATCTAGATGTCCCCAACAAGGATTATGGAGGTTTGTATGCTGGAAACTTGGCGATTCTTCAATCACTTGTAGCATGTTTATTAAGTAAATCACTTGTTTAGTGTTTCCACTCATTGATGTGTAGGGGATCTGTTCGTAGACGGAAAAGTCATCCATAGGCCACAATATAGGTTCAATCAAAACCAAAGTTCTAGACCCAGGCCTCGACCTCGTTATGACAGACGGAGGGAGACAATGCAAGTAGAAAGAAGAGAACCAATACAAAGAGGAGCCTGGACAACCAATGAGCAACCTCCTCCTGCACAACCAGTGTCACAAGGCCAGAATTTGTCTCATGGAACTGGAGGAGGTCCAGCAGGATCTCAGGGAAACAGTGGTTGAAGCTTCTACGCCAATTGTCAAACACCAAGTCTCAGGCCTCATAAATTGTTCGTTTCATGAGTTATGCATTGGGTTGTCCTGAACTTAGCGCAAGGACATATTTTCCAAATGATTGTAATGTGAATATCATCCCTGTTCACATTAAGAGAATTAATATAGGAGGTGAATCTTCTTGTCTAATTAAGTATTGTCTAATTTGTCTGGCAGGATGTCAACTGTTTTGAATGTGCAAGGTAGATCACAGGCATTAAATCAAGGTATTTAAAACTTATTGTGAATTCAGTTTTTTTTTTTTGGTGAGAAAAGTTATATATTGCTGACTACTGAAGAGCTACAATAAATGACAATAATACTTGGCTAAATAAAAATATTTTCAAACGGACTCTTTGGCTCTCTGCACTCCGTGTCGGAAAAAGAATACTCCGTAATTGGGTTTAGAATAAGAGGGTAAAAATATTTAATTTTCGTCTCAATTCGGACATCAATTTCATAGATTATTAGAAAATAAAATTTATGTATGGAGACATAGCTACAATTATTATTTTGTTATTAATAATATCAAAAATCATACTCAAGGAAAAAAATATAATTTAACACTTTCAATACTAATAATGTCACAGAAGTAACAGTTTGATATAAAATGAGACAGAGATTATTATTATTATTATTATTTTCGAATTGCTGCTTGTTTGACAGCTAATATTGACAATGCATGACAGCAAAAATGTTGTAGTTAATGATTGATGACCGAGACAACAATGAGGCTATGGTGTCTGTTGGATCTAAGATCAAATATGATGGAGCAGAAAAAAAATATAAAAATGGAAAAGAAGCACCACAGTTTTACCCAATTTATTATTTATTTTTATTTGTATTGCAGAAAATAATCCAATAAACTAATAATCAATCATATGATGATCACTTATAAACATAAAAAAACGGGTTCCTAGTCTAAGGAAATTCATTCCAATCTGGTTAAGTTATAGTGAAGAGTTATTTGTATTTGTAATAGTGAAAGATGCAAATAGACTATGAGAAAATTGGGGATAGATGGTAAAATGATTGAGGAAAACACAAACTAGTTCGAATTAATATTTTTAAACTAGTATTAAAAAGATATATAATTCAAAATGCTATTTTCTCCGTTCCAATTTATGTGGGAGTGGTTGACTCGAAATTTAAGAAATAAAAGAAATGTTTTGAAACTTATCGAGTTATCGTCTAAACCAAACCATAAACATAAATGTGTAGGTAGAACTTATTTCATTAAGGGTAAAAAGAAAATTTTAAAGTTGAATTGCTACTATAGAAATGTATTATTTTTTTTGGGACCGACCAAAAAGGAAAGAGTATCACATAAATTGGGACAGAGAATGAGATTATTTCCCAAAATCTATATCTATATTATATTAAAAGCAGGATAGTTTCCAATGTGGTTAAGCCAAGTGACAAGCTAAAAAGAAGTCACTTGGCAATTTTAAGACAACATTAAAAATTTGAATTATAAATGGAAACATAATTAATGGAAGTAGTTTAATAAATCTTCTGTGCATTTTTTTTTGCACAAATCCAGGTTTTGATTGTTAGTAACTGCGCGAATGATTGCTGAGGAGACTCAAGGTAACCTGTTGCTGCAATCGCAGGGTTCAGAATCACCTTCCTTGTATTATTATTCATACACTGTCATATTTATTTTCAAAACAGTTGTATTTAGAAGTCGTAGGAGATTCGTAGAGCTTATGACTTGTATTACCGGTTTTGGGAAAACATTGTAAATTCGGTCAAGGTTTTTATATCTAGACTGTTAGTGTCCCTTTACTTATTGTTGTTATTATTAACTGTTAGGCTTACCTAGTCTCTAGGACTAGGTGTCATCACGATACCCAACGGAGGGAAAATTTGGGTCGTGACATAGGGCTACACTCAATCTAAATAAATCTTAGACAAATCTAATCTATATATCTACATTTAAATTTATATTTATATGTATATTTGTAGCTATATCGATATTTATATCTATATTGATCCACCCATAGATTTTTTTTTCTATATTAGCTAGAAATATGGAGGTAAAAAATTAACTAAAAATTATAATAGAAAAAAAAAATAAAAAAATATAGAAAGACGTAGATTGACATAACCTGTGACTATTTATACTTTGGAGTAAGTTAAAATAAAACTAAAATTTACTTAAGATATTAAAGATTTATTAAGTTTAAAAATTAAATAATTCAAGCGGCAAAATAAGATCTTACATAAAGTATATAAATTATTTATCAGGTAAGAAAAACTTAAATAATTAGTAAAAAATATTTTAATAACAAGAATAATAATGTGATATTAACATTGATAAATTGGGCAAATGAATATTTTATACATAAATATTACTACAACATTCAGATATAATGGGTTCAAACAATCAAGAAAATATTTTTTTGTGATTAATATTTGAATTGAGTGCAGTTAGTTTAAGTTTGAAAGCATAACATAGTTTTTTGAAAATGCACTCAAATTTAGAAAATAGAATAATAAAACTTATTTGAATTTGAGAAAGTTTTTAAAATTATGATAAGAAAAGTCAAATAAGAATAGGTCCACGTAACTCAAGTCTAATAGATAAAATCAAAAACTAAAAATAATGAATAATAGAACTAAATTAGAGATATTGTGAGGATATTTATAAATCATAAGTTTAGAAAATAAAATAAATAAAATATACAAACTTAAAATTAGAAATGGAAAGGCTAATTAAGTTTGAAATTAGAAAGTTGTTAAAATGAAATATACAATACAATTAGCAAAATTATGTTAAATTATTAAAAATTTACTATTAGAAATGAAAGGGAAAGGCTAATTGAATTTTAAATTAGAAAGTTGTTAAAATGAAATATACAATACAATTAGCAAAATTATGTTAAATTATTAAAAATTTACTATTAGAAATGAAAGGGAAAGGCTAATTGAATTTTAAATTAGAAAGTTGTTAAAAGTATGATTAGAATGCTCAAACAATGGATACTATCACGAAATTGAAGTTTTATTTATGAAAAAATAACTAAAATACAAAATAAATTTCTAATATAGGTAATTATACTAATAGAAATAAAAAATTAAATTTGTATTAAAGCTAAAAAGAAAGAAAATTTACATAAGAAATAAGCTGACAGTGAAAATAATACTACAATATTTAGATATAATGGGTTCAAACAACTAAGAAAATATTTTTCTATTAATTAATATTTGAATGTGGTGCAGTTAGTATAAGTTTGAAAGCATAGCATAATTTTTTGAATCTGCGTTCCAATTTAGAAGATAGAATGATAAGAATTATTTGAATTTGAGAGAGATTTTTTTTATAGTTTTATATAATTTTGGAAAATATTACGGAAAGAAATAAACTGACAATAAACATATCACTACATACATATAATATGTTTAAACAATTAAGAAATTATTTTTTTAATATTAAATTAAAATTAAGAATATAAAATAACTTTTTAATATAGGTAATTTTATTAAATATTAAATTTATATCTTAAAGCTAAAAAAAAAGAAATTTAATTGTATCTAAATAAAAAATAATTACAAGAGAGCTCAATACATTTGGAACATAATCATCTAAATCAAAATAATTATTTGCACATGGTTCAAGCAACCTACATCACAATTTAACATAATTTATGTAGGCGCATCGCACGAATATTAATAGTAATGATATCTAACAAAAAGTATCAGTTATCAAATTACTCAGATAAATAAATAAGATTAACATACAATTTCTCGATCAAACAAAAATAATAATATATGAAAGTTATCTTGTGAAAATCTCACTTTCTAATATTTGACTCCTCAATTGAAATGAAAACAATTTTGAGGAGACAGTCAAATGGTTAATAGGTACCTCCGTACCAATATGGAAAGTATTACTCCCACTTTGACCCTTCAATTTGTTTATAATATAAAAATAAAATACTTTAAAAGTAATGAAAATAACTCTCCGGGCAATAAATGATTAAATTCTGTGTTCCCTTAATTACCCAACATTATCGGGCATTTCCTCTTCTCCCACCTCCACCGTGTCGGATCATTCTCCGATCTGAGCTCCGATTATCATCTCGCCGGAGTTTCACGTTATCTTACAGCTGAATTATAATTTCTTTATCTTATTTGTAATTTCATTATCATCATCAGGTACGTTTCAAAAGTTAACTCAGATCTCATTCTTTTTCATTATCATAGTTCCTGATCTGTAGAATAGAAAAGTTTGAGTCGAGATCCAATAAAGAAACTATGAATTCAAATTATGGGAAATCAGGTAATAGTTTCGATTTTGATCTGGGTTTGAACTCGGGTCGGTCTCGATCTAGTCTGAACGATCAGAAGAATAAAACGTCGTCGTATTCGTCATCATCATCATCCTATACATATTCGTCGAAACCGAATTCAGAATCTTCATGGACTCAGCCCAATAAATCAACATGGACTCACCAACCAGTCGGGTCATTATCCGGCCCGAATTCAATGGTCGGTGACATATTTGGGAAGAGTTGGGGATCATCTTCAGCTGCTCCTTCAAGCACTAGCAATGTAGCCTCAACTATTGGGATTGCTAACAAAAATCCTAATTTGTTTGGTGATTTGGTGAGCTCAGCATTAGGAGGAGAAAATAAGAGTAATAGCAATGTCCCTTTGAAAAGTGCTGTCCCAACTGCTAATAAGAGCACGTTCTCGATGGGTGGTATGGCTGATAATTTGCCGAAGAGTGACAATTCCGTGAAAACTGGTAGTAGCTGGGGTAATACTGGTGGTTATAATGCTAACAGTTATAGTGGCAGTGTGAATTTGAGTGGTGGTAATAGTAAAAGCCCTAATCTTGGAGGTCCGTTTTTGAAAAATATGGGCGGAAGTGGAGTTGGAGGAGGGATGGGTGTTAGTAAGGACCCATTTGGTTCGTTGGTTGATTTTTCGTCTAAGCCCGGTGGTTCTAACATGAAGTCGGGTAGTAAAGAAACTAATAAGAATAGTTCAGGGGATGATGTGTTTGGGGATTTCCAGAATGCTAAGAAAACAGGTGGGTCAGGATTTCAATCGGACCCGTTTCCAACAAGTAATGTTAATGCTTCAACAGGGTCGAATTCAAGTGGCGCTTATTCCAAAATAGATGATTTTGGATTCACTAATACTCAGAGTCAACCGTCTGCTACTCAGTCTTCAGGTGTTGGTGATTTTGGATTCACTAATACTCAGAGTCAACCATCTGCTACTCAGTCTTCGGGTGTTGGTGATTTTGATTCATTGTTTTCATCAACTACTGCTTCATCCGGGGGAGCCACTGGAGGGGGGAGTGAAAACCAGCAGTTTACAGGGGGTGATGATTGGGGGTTTGAATCGGAGTTTGTGGGTGCTAATGATAGCAGTGGGACAACTGAACTTGAAGGACTTCCACCACCACCTGCTGGTGTCAGTGCTTCCGCAGCCAAGAACAAGGGAATGGATAATCACAAGCAGGGACAATATGCTGATGCCATAAAATGGTTGTCATGGGCAGTCATTCTTCTTGAGAAAGCTGGTGATGGGTCTGGTGCAATGGAGGTTCTATCAAGTAGGGCTTCATGTTACAAAGAAGTAGGAGAATACAAGAAGGCTGTGGCTGACTGTACGAAGGTATGATCATTAACCATGCTTTTTTAGTGGAGCTAAGACCTCTATGTTCTTTTAGATGTTAATTTATGGTCATTTATTTTAATGCGCTGTTGATGGTATTTTATTTTTGCACCTCATTTTTTATAATACTACTTAGAAAAGTATTTACAGACTTCTGCTTGCAGCTATAAAAAATAAGGTTCCTGTAATCCTAGTTCTAGAAGAGACTGGTATATATTAGAAGTACTCATCAGTAGGTACATGCCCCGTATTTTCTTTTGTAAAGCTGTGTACAACTTGAATGAATTTCAATGAAAGAAAAGGCGACAAACTGACATAAACAATGCTCCATTCCTATTTTGTACATTTCACACGCTCTTTTGATTTTATGTGATATAATCTTGGCTCGTCGGTTATCTGTGTCGCATATGACGTCTTATGACACTAATAAAGTTACAGCCATTATGTGGACGTGCTTCATGTCATTGCAGACATACTTCCATCTAGATGCGTTTACTTGTCAAAAATGTTTTGACATTATGATTTTGAACTAATAATTCAGGTCGATGCCCTTAGCATATATAAAATGCAGACAGGAAAGTTGATGTTCCATATATAGACCATGTCATTTATAGAAACATCAATTTGTTTTTACTGAAAATGAGTAGCACCGATGCCGTCAGGGCTTTGGTCTAGTGGTAATAGCGCAGCATGTGTGGGTTAGGTGCGCGGATTCAAACCGTACTGCATTAAAAGCCTGTTATCTAATTGGAGAAGGATAGAGGTGGGCCCATTATTCATAGAGATTCGAACCTTTCCCCAGTGACCCTGGGATTTCTCGGTGATAAAAGAAATGATTAACAGCGGATTATAAGTACCTAGATGGCTAGTAAAAAATTAGTGAGATTATCATACACGTGATCAACATATATGTAGCAGAATGAATACAGAAAGCGAGCAGCCATAAAAAAAATCTTAACAAAAAAGGAAGGGGGGGATCTGAGTAAAATGGTTTCTTCCAATCCTAAACCCCATGTGATATTAGGCAATCAAATGTAGGACTGTTTGGTCCTGTTGGACTCTGTACTAATGGCATTCGATCCTCGCCAAAGCGATCCGTGCTAAGTGGCTATATGTGACTGTGTTTAATTACAATCTACATTTTAGGTTTAACGCACTTTATGCTTCCTGTGAGTTGCTACATTTATCAGGAAACTTGCTCTTTCTCGGTTATTGCTAATCAGTATGCATTTCAAAATTGTCTCTCTAAATAGTGTTAGAGCAATGGTAGTCATAATGATGTTGTTTTGTGTTACTTATACAGTTATACTGTTCTAAACTTAACGGAGATGGAACATTTTCCCTGCAGCTTACTGCCTGCTAATAAGGTGTATATAATATTATTGTTTGATAATTTTACAGTCAAAGCATTTTATAATTTTATTGTTAAAACGATTAATTTTACGAAGTGTTCTCTTGATGCCACTGGAAATGGAAATTAGAGGCCTCCTCTAAAGTTACTTCTGTTTTTTTCATCTTCTGTGGGAAGCATGTGGATGAATATTAGAATATTACAAAAGAGAATTCAGGAAAAGTAACTGGAGAAAGTCTCAGGGAAAATAGAATCATAAAAGAGATGAAAGTACTTATGTTTCTCCAAACAGATGCACGGAACCCTTTTCTGCAACCTGTATGTAGGATGCTCTGGCTTATTAGATGCAAAGATTTGTGTTTTGCCGGATTATGGCTAGCCAAACTCTTGTGACTTCATTGAATGTGTTATCATGAGAATAAAGACTTATTTGCTGCATTTTGTGGTGCAGGTTCTAGAACAAGATGGCAAGAATGTTTCCGTCCTTGTGCAGCGTGCTCTGTTGTATGAGAGTATGGAGAAGTACAAGCTCGGGGCGGAAGACCTTAGAACTGTTATGAATATTGATCCTGGTAATAGGGTGGCAAGAAGTACCATACATCGCTTGAATAAGATGGCCAGCTAAGTGGCTTTGTCTCATTGGTTTCTCCTCAGCTTTTACGAGCAAGATGATTTGAAAACTACTCCTCCTATCATACCAATCCTGGGGAACCTTTACGTATAAATTCTTTCATCTTTTTCTGGCTCTTGGTTTGTTACCTATGTATTTTAATCATAATATTGTTTGACACTGTGGACTGTCATTTTAATATCTTGAAAATTGCTTTGTACTGGAATCTGAAATACAGCATATTATTGTTTGATGTGTTCTCATGTGTTTGGTCAATTAGTCTGAGATTAAGGCTTAGTTGAATGATTGATGTGTTTGAAATGTGTTAAGTTTTGGGCTTAGTTATGGTTGGAAAATATTTTAACTGTAAGCAAAGCCAAAAATGGAATAGGTTAATACAGTTGTGTAATGATGAAAACTGATTCTTCTTTGTCTGGTCGTTGTAACTTGGTTTTAATATAAAAAACGCAAGCAGGTGACAGGTTATTGTTATAATGGTTAAAATCGTGTTTTGCTGGAGTTCTCATTAGCAGAAAGAAAAAGATCCTATCTTTAATTATTCTTATGCTTCACTATATATTACTGTTACTTGATTCCACTCTCTTCTATTATTCAACAACAACAACAAACCCAGTTTGATCCTAATATGTGGGGTCTAGGGAGGGTAGTCTGTACGCAGAACTTACCCCTACCTAATGCAGGTAGAGAGGCTGTTTCCAATAGACCCTCGGCTCAGGAAGGATAAGAAGAAGAAGAAGAAGAAGAAGGAAGCATGGGAATGAAGAAAAATGAAAATATATTATATATATATATATATATCCAATAATAGCAACCCGGAATACAATACCCGAGGCGAACAAAACCACATACCATAATAAAAATCAAAGAATAAGAAGGGAAAAACATGCTACTAAGCCTACCATTGAGCACTATAAACTACCTACTAACTCTCTACCTTAATCCTCGACTTTCACACCCTCCTATCAAGTTTTATGTCCTCAGTGAGCTGAAGCAGCGCCATGTCCTGCCTAATCACTTCTCCCCAGTACTTCTTAGGCCTACCTCGACCCCTTCTCAAACTCTTCATGGCCAATCTCTCACACCTCCTGACAGGGGCATCAATGCTTCTTCTCCTAACATGTCCGAACCATCTCAGCCGCGACTCCCGCATCTTGTCCTCCACGGAGGCTACTCCCACTCTGTCCCGGATATCGTCATTCTTAATTCTATCTCGCCTGGTACACCCATACATCCATCTCAACATCCTCATATCTGCTACTCTCATCTTCTGTACATGGGAGTTATTGACTGGCCAACACTCAACCTCATACATCATAACGGGTCGAACTACCACTCGATAAAACTTACCCTTAAGTCTTAACGACACATTCTTATCACATAGAACACTGGAAGCGAGCTTCCACTTCATCCATTCCGCTCCGATGCGATGTGTGACATCTTCGTCAATCTCCCTGTTACCCTAGATAATAGACCCGAGATACGTAAAGCTCGCTCTCTTGGGTATAACTTGAGCATCAAGCTTAACCTCGACATCTGCATCATGGGTCTCTTTTGAATTTACACTCCAAGTATTTTGTCTTGGTTCTACTCAATTTGAAACCTTTAGACTATCTCCAAACCTCCAACCTCGCGTTAACTCCACTACGCGTCTTGTCAATCAACACTATATCATCAGCAAATAGCATGCACCAAGGCACCTCTCTTCTATTATTAAAGGTCATTAATATCTCAATCTAACCGAACTTCAGCGAATGAGCTAACGATTTTATAGTGGTAAAAAAGTTTAATACTTGTGGAACATTCTCGTAATAAACAAAGGAAGCAACAATTCTGCACAAGTGAACTCTTTTTGTATGGGATAGTCAATAGAGGCTAGTGTAAGCCTTACATCTCTTCATAAAATCATACAAGGGTGGTTGGTACGAGGTATAAGAGTGGTATAAAAATTTAATATTACTTTAATATCCTATTTGGTTAGCAAACCAGGTATAAGTTATCCCAGTGTTATAGAAGGTGGGGTAATTAGCACCAGTATAACTTATACCTTCTTTTTAGAAATTATGCAATTGTCATTCTTAATACAACATACCAAACAATGAATAAACAACAATCCCAGCATAACTAATCCCAACATAACTTATCCCAATATAACTTATACTGGCATAACTTATACCGGTATAAATCATATTCCAACCAAACGACACCTAAGTGTAATACAACTTTCAATTTTGTTTTGAGAGTCAGCAAATACACAAGCGGCTACCATTTTTGGGGATCTCTTTTTTTTTTTTTTTGGGTTTCCCGCTCGGTGTCCGGTACCCGCATTAGAGCTCGACTATATCCAAATTCGCGCTGCGAGAACTCCATTCGGGGGGAAGCGTTCCCTACCAAGGATTTTTTCATAAACAGGGTTCGAACGTGGGATCTCTAGTTAAGGAAATTGCAACCTCATCCGTTGCACCATATCCATCGGTGGTCATTTTTGTTAGGTGTTTGTCCTGATTTTCTTACCATACTTGATTTCCTATCTCTTGAAGGAAAAAACAACATATTTACTATAAATTATATTGGGTTTTCCTTCTTGTAGAAGAAAATTATAAATCTTTCACATTTGGAAAAGGCTTGAAATTCTATAAATTGAGAATCCTTCCTTCTCATTCAGGAACATACATAATGTAGCCATAAGGGGTTTTAGAGTCTTGTTTAGGGGGAGAACTTGTAGGGACAAGTGTTAGTCTGTTACTTGTGTTTGCCTCCTCGTGAGATGTCGCTCCGTATTTTGTACTCTCTTTTATATAGTGGATTGTTCATCCCGCCGTGAACGCAGGTAAACTGACCGAACCACACTAAATGTTTGATCTTGATATATTTATCTTCTGTTGATTGATTTATCGTCGTTCAAGTGTTGTTTTACTACCTTCTGCATATCACTTATTATTTCGATCCCAACAGTTCCTGGGGAGTTAAATAGTGAACATTGGGGGAATGAAATATGATAGGCATTTTAGTTATAGAAAAGAACAAGATTGAGAAACCAACATCAAATGAAGACAGCATAGATGAGGGAAGCAAAGTCACGCTTTGTGAGAGAAAGATAGTTGAGTTTTGGCCTGTTTCTCAGCATGAAGCAGTCAAGCAGTAAGCTACTTACTTTTTAGCCGTAAATTTTTGTTTCCCAACAGAGAGTGGCTCTGTGCTATTGCTGTTTGTTTGGTCACTTCTTCTGAGTGACGCCTTTCATTATTCTTAGCTTTCTGTCCTCTTTTGGCACATTCACTCTTTTCAGTTACGTTTCTTTTCTTCAACTGATTCATCATCCCTTTTCTTCTTTCTACCATCACATTTTCTAACTTGTGATATTAGTAGACACAGTCTCTCTCCTCTCTTCCCTTTTACTTCCTTTTTTTGTTTTTCCACTTGGTGTTTCGTATCCAACTTGGAGCCCCAATTAATTTGAAGTCGCACTATGTAAGGCCAAATAAATGAGAAAGTGCTTCCTATCATAATTTTTTCCTTTTTCAATGTTGAAACCCCATACCTCTACAAAAATTTTATCCATTCCACCACAATCCTTGGTGGTTGACCCTACTACTTTCGCTAAACCTAATACTTTAAGTTACCATTTTGGTGAGATCTTGAAATGTTTCATAAAACTGTCTACTTGAATTCTAAATGCAAGAGAGTGAAAAGCTTGAGATTTTTATATTTCACATAATTAACATGGGAGAGGGTATAGGCAAATCACATGAAATTGAACTCGTAATATTGCAATTACAATGATGTTTATTGGCTGTTGGATTTTCTCCCATTAAACATCTAATTTGATATTAATCTTACTAGTCACTATGGTCCATTTTGTTTGTCTTCAATTTTTGCACCTCCCTTAAAAAGATATTGAATAGCTTCAATTACAAGAGTATACTCATATCTTCTCTTCCTCAAATGTATTGCTTAAAAAACACCCCATTAATAGGAGCATTAAGGGTAAATTTGAAAAATACTCCTACTAAGTTTTTCTAAAACTTCAAGTATGTTGAAACAAGTTCAGTTTATTAAAATGATTAATATTTGGAATTGGATGGAGCATGATATTAACATTGAAGATAATGTCTAATTTTTGAAATTTTAGGCGGCAAATTCTCCTCTGTTACTTGTTGATGATTCTTTCTTTCTTTAGTCTAGCTCATAAGATATTGATGGCAGGCTATAATCTCATATTTTAGTTGATTATTACATTCCAATTTACTGTACTTCAGTTGAGTTTGAGGTTTAATTGCTAGTGTTTTGCACTAATTGTGTGTTTTATGCCTTGTAGGAGTGATTCCGAGCTATGAAGATATTATAGAATGAATTCAAGTGATTTAGAGATTATAAGTCTAGTAAAAGCCCAATAAATTAAGTCGGGAACGTGTTCGGGGATCAACAGATGATAGTGGAACGAAACGAAGCGAGCAAACATATTGCGTACTGTCTAGTAAAATATACATAATTGTTCTCTCCGAACTCGGCTTATGCTCCACAAAATATTTTTGGAAAGATAATTCAAAGGCCTACAACTTTTGCGTTTTACATTTTTCAAATTCCCAACAGAACATGGTGAAAAGTATGCGGCAAGTGCGCGGCCGCGCACTGACCGCGCACTGACCGCGCATATGGGGCAGAACAATGTGAAAAGTGCGCGGCAAGTGCGCGGTCGTGCAAGAAAAATGTGAAAAGTGTGTGTCCAAGTGTGCGGCCGCCACGTGCTGTCCGGAAAAAGTGTCCTTTTTCGCTTAGGAGAAGGTGTATGTGTTTAGGACCGACACTACTTGGTATATATACATGGAAAAATAGTATTTTGGGGACTTTTGACACATCTAAGACATAAGGAGGCTAGAGAGATGGTGGAGAATATAAAGCACAAGGAATTCACCATCCAATCCTCACTCAAGACAAGAGTTTGGACCGTTTAATGCTTTTTTTTATATTTGTGAATAATTACTCCATATCTATGAAGTAGTAATCTTTAGGGATTGATGAATTTGGTGTTCTGAGAATTGTTTGTGGATATTAACTCTAGTGTTTGTGTATTGAATTGTTTTGGGTATTTTTATTATTGCATACATATTCACATGTTTAAGTAATCGAAAGAGGCATAACTTGTGGTTTTTTGCATCATCTTGTTGGTTGAATTCATTGATTCTTTTTAGTAATCGAAAGAGGCTAGTTAAATTATTGTTTAGACTAGTTAGGAGGATAATCGAAAGAGGTTCTCGTAAAGACCAATCCACTACGAATACGTGCATATCTTCACCGAGCGTAAATTGGTTCATATTGTGAGGTTGAGACTTAATTGAGAGAGAAATTTCTACTAAACGTTTGAACTAATAATTGAATGAATTCGAGAGACTCACTTGAACATTAGAAGTGAATTAACTAGAGTTAAATCTAAGACAATTATCTTGCACTTATCCAATCAACTCCTATTTTCTCCCACTGATATCTTCTTTGCTTACTTTTGTTCAATTGTCATTAGTCAATTAGACCTAGAGTCTTAGTTAATTTTAGTTCTTAATTATATAAATCTCAATTGTTGATCATCTTGGATAACAATCGAGCTATAAACTATGAAAATATTGTTTAACTTCAATCCCTGTGGATACGATATTTTAAATTACTATATTCGACTAGCGAGCATATTTAGTGTGTGTTTCAAGACCGCCAGATATCAGAGAATCATTACTATATAGTTTGAAAAGAGGATGATAATACATTGAATGATAGCAAAAAGGCGTCCTGACCACTTAAACTTGTACCAGATTGTCATGTCGGTAAATGAACTTTCAAAATTCTCATATGAACACTTAAACTTGAGCATAAGTGAACTAATAAACACCTCCGACCTATGACTCAATCTACGTGGCATCAGTTATTCCTAGTCAGCTGTTGTGCGTGTAAGACATGCCTAGCAGGAGCGTGAATGAGGTTTTTTCACTGCCCGACTGTAATAAACATAAGGTACCATCTATTTAGAGGGCTTCTTCTTCCTCCTTTGGCCTACAACCTCAATTATTAACGTATACAAGCTATGTAGCACTTCTTCTCTTCAAATATTTTACAAATTCAAGTATTTTTTTCTTCTCAAGTCGATAATTTATTCTTCAGGCCAAGAATGCAATGGAAGTTGACGTTGTTGTGTGCATAACCTAGAAGCTCACCAATCCGGGTAGAAGGTTCTTAGGATGCTCAAATTATGGTACAACTAGTTGGTGTAATTTTTTCAGGTGGGTAGACCCACCTCTTCCAGATCATTACAACCAAGTGATTTCGGGACTGATATCAAGAATCTGCGTCAATGAGAAGCGAAAGAACAGGGGAAAAAATGTAATTGTGTTTGTTCTTGCTGCACTGCTCTTTGCAGTGTTATTCTTTGCTTAAGATCTTTGTATTGTATGTTTATTCTTAACAGACAATGACAATATCAAGTGTATGAAGTATTTTGCTGCAATAATAAGTTACGTTTCGCATTAACATCTGAACATATATCAGACAAGTTCAAAACAACCATTTTGATTGTCAATAGTAGGCCATCAAATCTGCACACTACCAGAAACCAGTTTATTACTGTGTCTAAAACCAAACCAAAACAACATTAACAATGTTCTGAATATTTTAGACCAAATATTCCACAAAATAACCGACAAATAAGTTCTGATACTAACAAACTTAAACTTTCACAAAGAGAAACATTTTTCAAATCATTATGGTTGAGACAGGTTGAAGTTGGACTGAGATTAGCTCAGGTTTGGTTGAGTTGCAGCAGGAGCTTCAGATTGGCTTAGGGTTGCCTGAGTTTTTCTCCTTCTAACCTGTTGTTGAAGTTGCCTTTGGGTTACTGCATTTGTTCCTTTCCACCTTAGTCCAGGTGCTCTATATCCAAGATCAATATTAGTCTGGCTAGCATCAGTTGTTTGCCTAGGAGTGACTCTGTCCCTTAACCCAAACTACATTTAAATAGAAATATAATTTTAGAGCTTAGTATAGTAAGTAGACACAACAATTGGACAAAATTTCGCATACTTACCCTCTCTATGACTGTCCCTTATTCACCAAACAATATTCCAAATCCAGCAGTTCTAGGCCTAGGCCTTCCGCCTAAAGTTCTACAAATTTGTTGAGGAGTCATTGATCTTTCTTCTGTAGTTCCAGATTGTTGTGTTCCTGATCCACCACCAGTTGTAGTTCCAGAATTTCTTTGTGTTGCAGATCTTGTTGTTGCAATTGTAGCAGATTGTTATGCTGCAGATCCACCACCAGCAGCAGTACCAGAATGACCTCCTGATGCATATGTTGTAGCCTGGGCATCTGCAGTTACTCCCAACACCAGCAGTTGAACTTGACCCTTTCTAAAATACCCAGAATATAAAAATTCAGCGAAAGACTAAAAAACACTTAAAGCATAAGAAGTATTTGATTCTTACCAGGATTGCACAGTCTTTCTTGTTATGGCTTGCTGTCTTGCAATGAGAACATGTCATTGGTGTCCCCTTTCTTGATCTCTTACCAAATTTCTTTGTAGGTTCATCTTGGGCCTTTTTTCTATGTTTCTTAGGTCTACCAGGCATCTTAGTAATAACAGGAGGTTGAACTTTGGGATTTTGAGTTGGAGGTCACATCTCCATGTTGGTCAAAGGTTGTATGTAACAGTTGAATGCCTTGAGGTATGTTTCCTTCTTATACCAATGTTCAACATAGTCAGCAGCGTCATACCTTTAAAAAACAATTGTACAAAGTGCATGGGAGCAGGGTATGCCTTTCAGCTGCCACATTCTACATGTGCACTCCTTCTTTAAAATCAACTATGTATTTGTAAATCCCATCTTGGATCTCAAATCTAGTTTCCCCATTCCATTTATATGGTGGATATTATAGATTTCTCTACAATATACCCCAGTGCCATAGGAGATATATCATAATTTTACTTTGTAGTAGCAAATTCTCTCATATTAGTCATCCTATCAATTACATTCACTCTGATCTCTTCCAACATGGTTATGATTGACTTGTGCCTAGAAGTAAATATCCAATTGTTGAAGGTCTCACACATGTTGTTCTCCACAACATCACACTTACTACAGTCTTTAAAAAAGGCCCTATATCATGACTGTTTGGGATATCTAAGCAAGTCTTCTATTATCTTATTGCCACCCTATTCTGCCAACTCATCTAGTTTAACCTTCAAAAATGCTTCAAATGAAGCTCTTGCACAGCCCCAGAACTTTCTCCTTGTTTCCTCACCACTCCAGATTTTCTTCCAGTTGCTCCATATGTGCCTTGCACACATTCTATGCTCAGAATTTGGTATCAATTCAGATACATCTTGAACAACAAAAATACACTGTTAGAACTCATCCAATGCAATCTTAAATATTAAAGTAAAAAATGAGATTAAAACAATACACATACATTTTGCATATCAGACATAATTTTTAGTCCTTCACCTTCAAATTCTATCAGCTTCAAGTCATCCATTAGACACCTAAAAACTAGTACCAACTGTTCTTGGTCACTTTCTCAACCACTACCCAAGCAACATGGTACAACTGGTTATTACCGTTCTTAGCAATGCATGATAATAGCTCACCTTTACACACTCCTTTCAGAAATGCAATTACTCTTCTACACCCTTCTAACCAACCTGTTTTCAAAGTATGCAAATAAATGTATATCTCCACAAAGACCTCTTTACGAGGTTCTATTTCTTTTGAAGTCCTCACCACAACAGTGTTGCTTGAGTTAGTATTTCTTATCATGTCAGCATTATCATAAATCCTAGCAAACTTCATTTGTAATCACCTAAATACTTACACATTACCTTCTGTCTAGACCTGGCACATATTTTTTCCCTACATACACACCATACTTAATTCTTATCAACTCTTGCTACTTCTTGAGATTTATGTCAGACTGATTAATGATCTTATCTTTGTAATATTTAACTATCCAAGTCATCTTAGTAAGCTTGTTCCTTGTGATTAGGAAGCATGAATGGACATGGTAGTATGTGTTAACAATGAAGTTCTGTGTGTGACCCTGTAAACTGTCTAAAATATGCCAGATCTACATCGACTACAGTTCAAACATCTTACCCTGACCCTATTCCTCTCATTTGATCTCAACTTTAACTGTACTCTCCTCTGTACAACATAGTGTTGTAAAGCAGATCTAAATTGTCTAACATTTTCAAAGACCATTCCCAGTTGGAAATTAACTTTCTTACAATTAGGGTCAAAGTAGACCTTTCTACTGTATCTTCTTAGAGGAAGGTTATGCACCTCATCATCTGCATCTACATCATTATTAGTACTATCCTCACTCCCTGGATATGAATTGTCTAGGTACTGCTCATCCCCTCCCAATTTGCCATCATATTTAGCAGTCTTTTCCTTGTAAATGTCTTCAAATCCAGGGTCAATGCCTACAGGGCCACTAGGTAGCTCATCTACATTAACATCACTATATCTTTGTTTCCAGTTTTCTCATTGCCTTTGGTCTGTCTAGCAGCAACAAGGTCATCTTCCATATCACTTGTCTCTCCAACAACATCCTCATCAGCATCATAAAGTGAGTCATTTGTATCCTCTTCAACAGAAACACCCTCATATTCACCATCCTCACTCTCAGAATTACTCTCAAATTCATCACAATCTGAATCTCTGGCTAGATAAAAGTTGTAGAACTCCCCTTCATCCTCAGTTCAGCAACCCTCCATTTACTCCCCATCATGAAGGTCTTTGCAGAATTCTAACACATCAACATCATACTTAATAAATCAAAATGGTCCTTTTTTATTGACACGTCATGCAAATTTCTCCACATCTAAGTACCCCGTATCATCTGCCCATTTGTTGAATTAATAACATGCAATTGATTAATTAGTGTCATCAGTTACAATAAATGTCCATGTTATACCATTTTTATACCTCATTAATGGGCCAGCTACCAGTTATCTCTGATGGTAAAATTGTAATTTTACAAGAATAGAACAACCACCATGCCTCACTGCGCCTATGAAAGTAAGATAAGATAAGATAAGTCCAAATCAGTAAAATATTCAAAATAAAGAGACAATACTGTTTGAAACCCCCCCAGCAAATATGGGAAAAGAACCCTAACTTTATCATTTTAAGAGACAAAATTTTCGATATGATAAAAAGCCCTAATTTTTTATCCCTAAATGCCAAATAAGCGATGGAACCGACAAAATTCAGAGAAAAAATAAATAATAATTTAGTATGTTATTCCAAAAAGCCTTAATTTTAAACCCTAAATAATGAAAGAGCCATTGTATGCATACAAAATATTATTCTACCATGACCAACTTCAATAACGAATAAAAATACAAAAAAATAACCAGAAATTTCATGAAAGACAACAATCGGACCTTTAATGACTTCTATGTTTTTGGTGGAGGAGAAAGCGACGGTACACAATTGTCTCAAATTCTTGTTTAGAGACCGATTTTGAAAGAAAAAGGCATAAACACAACCTTCAGATGATCTAGTTGAATCCTATGATGACGTTCACTCCATTTTGAGCAGACGAGTGAAAATGTTAGAGGGGAATTGAGAGAGACGACTGAAAAAAATGAAAATGAAATTAATGTTTTAGGGCAAAAATGAATGGAAAATATTCTGTCACGACCCGAAATCCCACATTCGGGCCATGACTGCGTCTAACGTTGAAACCGCTAGACAAGCCAACGTTCGAAGTAAATAAAAACTCATTAACAACAAATACGAACAAGATAAATAAGGCTTCGATGGCCCACCATACGAAACTTAACAAAATAACCAAAATATAACATAGCAGTTTCGAGATACAACCCGTATACAAAATCCCAGAACTGGTGACACATACTCACAGACTGTCTAGGAGATTACTACAAACAAGAGGTCTGAAATGAATACATAAAATTGTCTTTGAAATACAAAGTAAGACAGAGCTGAAAGTGGAAAGTAGAAGGTGACGTCAAGGCCCACGAACGTCTGCAGGTCTACCTCGATGTCTCCCGTATGAACTGATGAGATGCTCCGACCGTCAGTGGCCACCGGGTCCGGCTGCGTAGTCTGCACAACATAAAGAAGTGCAGGTGTAGCATCAGTACAACCGACCCCATGTACTGAGTAAGTGTCGAGCCTAACCTCGGCGAAGTAGTGACGAGGCTAGGACCAACACAACATATGTACCTGTGCAATTTTATATAATAACAGGAAAAATGGCGACAAAAATAAGCAAGTAAGACAGATACTGGAGAACATGCTGGGGAGGTAGGGATATCAATATGCGGGCACTGCAGAACAGAGTAATAAATGAAACGTAAAGACAAGGCAGAAAATTAACTTCTTAACAGATAATGAACAGGGAAAGGCACGGCATGTCCTCTCGTGCATAGCCTCACAATCACTCGGCACAGAATGTCCCCTCGTGCATATATAATAACACTCGGCACGGAATGTCCCCTCGTGCATAACCTCACAATCACTCGGCACGGAATGTCCCCTCGTGCATATATAATAACACAAAGCAACAACATAAAGTGAAAGTCAATACTAAGAAGTCCCAAGTGCATAGAAATACATCAATGCAATTCGATTGCCCCAGCAAGGAGAAATCATCAATGACAACATCAACAAATGCCCGACAAAGGTCTCAGCTATAACCAACCTCGCGTCAGAGTTACAAATTCAACAGTGTAAACCTCAACTGAAATAAATCACCCAATAACTCTCCACATCATGAAACAACATCAAGGTATCACTTTTAATTCACCAATTACTCACAGGGCAGAGAAATTAAGAACATAGTAAGTTTCATCACAAATGACTCACGACATACTTGACTGCAACGCATAGGCACTCATCACCACGCCTATACGTTGGACATGAGTTTCACATAACAAGTAAGACTCTATACCTAATCCCTCAAGCTGAGGTTAAGCCAAACACTTACCTCGGCTCCAAGAAAATGCAGGTCAAGCCTCGATCACAGCCTTTCCTCTCGAATTCAACTCCGAATCGGGAATATCTAGACATAATGGATTTATAATCATTAATAAGTACTCCATAAACCAATTCCCAAGCCAAATTATACATTTCCTACTATTCCTCCGACAATACTAAAATTCGACCCCGGGCCCACACATTCGAATTTTTGAAAATTTATGAAGGAATCAATTACCCGGAGTCTAAGGATCGAAGTTATGTAATTTATGCAAGAATTCATGGCCTAACATGGAAAAATCCCAAAATCCCCAAGAACCCTAAAATTTACTACCTAATTCTATGATTTTTAGATGATTTATTAGTGAATTTAACTAGGAATTAGTGTTTGAAACTAATAAAACTATGAAATTTACTTACCTCAATTTTAATGGAGGAAGGTTCTTTGGGAAGCTCTCTAAAACCTTGAGGAGGAAGATGAAAATGGTGGAATGAGGCTAATTCCCGTATTTAATAACACTGCCCAGTGATTCCTTCACTGCGATCGCGACAAGAGGCCTGCGATCGCGAAGGCCAACTGACCAGACCTCTGCGATCGCGGCAGAGGTCCTGCGATTGCGAAGAATAACTGGCAAGACCTCTGCGATCGCGAAGAACAAACTCACCCGGCCCAGACGCGACGGGCTGCGATCGCGAAGATGTGGAATCCAGACCTCTGCGCTCGCGAAGAGGAGGTTGCGATCGCAGTGAACAATCACCAGCCCAGCAAAATCCTTCTCCATGATCGCAACCCACCTTCTGCGATCGCAGAGAAGGAAACCAGATAGCAGATTTTCTGGTTTTTCCAACTTAGCTCCCGGGGGTCCAAAACACACCCGAGCTCCTCGGGACCCCGTCCAAAAGCACCAGCAAGTCTGTATTCATGATACGGACTCGCTCGAACTTTCGGAACATGAAAAACAAC
>ML298710.1:0-17103 GCA_005239495.1 Nicotiana undulata
ACTCACTGGGTACATATTTATTTATGTACTCATGATGCACTTCTGTACTTAACTGTACAGGTTATGAGGCTGATGTATCTGGTTATCAGACCAGGAGCTAGATATTGATTATAGTGGACCTGACTTCACGGTGAGCTGCTTCTCCTGACGATCCTCAGCAGCACCATGGAGTTTCTTTTGCCTATTTTCCCGTCTACTTATTTCAGACAGTGGGAATTGCATATTTTTATCTTTTGTATATCCAGTTAGTATGCATGTGATACTCGTGACACTAGTTCCTGGCACACACGTAGTAGTTATCATGGATTGTATATATTTTTGGTTCAAGCCTCCTTATGGATACTTTTGGTTTAAAAATGATAAATTATCTTTTCGATATTATGTTTCATAACTTATAACCTGGTATATGAGGAAATATGTAATTTAAGGAGGAAGAACCCTTAGTTAAATAAGTGTTGGCTTGCCTGACCCCGCTGTTGGGCGCCATCACGACCTGAGTTAGGATTTTGGGTCGTGACAGTACATGCCTAATTATGACAAAGAAATGCTATTGGTACAGCTGTATAATGGTTTAGTACGGACTTGTACTATCTCTTGCAGACCTAATCAGCTCTAACCACGTGTCCTTGGGAATTTTCTGCCTTTCCATGACGATCAACAATTTTGTACTGCTTCGAGGTAGACCGCGGTGAGCCTTCGATATACTGTCTTGAGGGGTGTACTTCGGGGTCGAACTTCAGACTCTGTTTCGAGCCTCTCGAGACCGGGCTTGGAATGCCATAGAGGCCTCAAAATCAGACTCCCCCGATTTTGGCCGTATATAGATAGTCCTCGCATTTCTTAGAGTGAAATGATAAGAAACGATTATTGAATTCTTGGCTCTTCGGTATCCCCATCGTGACGTCAGCCACGTGAGATCAACAACTGATGTGAAAAAAAGGTTGCACATAGGTCTTGTCAACACGTTCTCGAAATGCCCATGAACCACTATTAACCTCCCTTTCAACTCTTCCAATACGCTTAGATAACCCCTATAAATACTTCAATCCTTCACCTTTTATACTTTTACAACATCTTCAAATCTTCAGATCTTTATTAACAGTTTTTTGCTTTCGTCCTCTTTCTATGTTCATCTCTTCGTCAGTCTTTTCTTCTTACTTTGAAACTTTACCATAGTCATGGCTAAAACTTCTAAGACAGTCCCTCAAAAAGAGAAAGCCCCTTTCTCATCACGCTCGTCTAAGAGCAAAACAGTAGCACCTCCTCGTGTTAAAGAGTGTATCCCCGGGCCCTGTGAAACATCATCTGATTTTAAGGTTGATAAACCTTCTTCGGTAGCTGGCCGATGCGAGCCCATGTCTCGGTATATTAGTCTGGTAACCGATATCGAAAAGGTGATAGTCGATTGCCGCTGGGGGGAGGTGGTGCAGGTGGAGATCCCTTCATCTGAAGAAGATATAACTACCCACAAAGCTGGTTTTCTCAACGTATACACCTATCCCTTTACCTTAGGTCCTGTAGATCCTTCTTCGCCACCAATAGACCTAGTGATCTTCGTTTTTTGCCGACAATATCGAGTGACTCTTGGTCAGATCTATCCTTCTTTCTGGAGAATCGTCTATCTAATTAGATATTTCTCAAACATGGTCAAAGGGATTCTTTTCGCCCTCGATCATCTGATTAGATTGTATAGTCCTCGTCTCTATCGAGGTGGCCTAATCAAACTGCAACGTCGATCTTCGAAGGCATTCTTTGCCAGTATTGATGAAGATAAGGACAAAGGGTGGACGCGCCGCTTTGTCTGAGTTAGGACCTCGGATCTGATCCCTGTCGAGAAGATGTCATTCCCCGAGGAATGGAATATGAGTAGTAAGTGTCGATACACTGAATATGCTTCATTAACTGAATGTCTTCTTTTCCTTTTTATGCTAATTCTTTTCCGATGATGCATCTATCGAGTGGTACACCGACGCGGTCAAGGACCTCCCGGACTGGGTACGGCAGTTAGATTCCATATCCCGTTATGCTTAGCGCGTTTGGCATGACTTGGCCAAAACCCGATGGGAGGTCAAAAATCATGGTAAGTTTTTATCACTATCGTATTTGAACTCCTTAGTAAAAGATTTCTTGGTGGTATACCTGATCCTTTGTGGAGAAGCCGTTTTGATGAGTCCGCCTTTACCTGGAGAAGTGGAGACCCAAAAACCCGCCAAAGATAAGAAGAGAAAGAAGGAGACGCCGACGGAGTCTCCGAAACCAAAGAGAGCCAAAGCTCGAAAGCCTAGGGCCGATGTGACAGGCTTAACTTCGGCAGTTGCTGAGAGTCTTCGTGCTGAAGATGAAGATGATGACGAGTGCCCACTGGTACTTAGGGTAAAACGAAGCATCTATGCTTCGAAGGCTACTGAGTTGAGGACTGCCGAGATGGAGGTTGCCGATATGGTCCTACCTCGAGTTGAGGAGATTATCGAGGAAGGTTTAAACGAAGTCCCCGAATTCGAGGGACCCAATTCTGAAACTCCTCGAAGGAGAGAGAAGGCCCCGATTGGGGTTGCTAACATAGGTGATCCGCCACCAGGCTCGTCATTCTCTCCAGGACAAATACGAGATGCTCAAAATAGGGGAACTCCCGACGTGGTGGCATCCCAGGGAGAGAATGACACATTTGAAGATTATTTTGACGGCGTTGAGAAGGAGTCTGATCTCGATGCCCCACTTATTCTCGAGGAGGCTGAGAAACTCCAAAACAGGTATTTTCTTGATATAACATTTGTGCTTTAATTGTTTATTCTTGTTTTTCTAACTTCTTTCCTTTGTGTTTCAGGTCGTGATGCTCTACGACCAGGCCTTCTCCAAGTTACGAGCCGAGTTGGTTCATTGCGAGGAGGAGCTTAGGAAGCTCATGTCGGAGTCGAATGAGCTCAAAACTTTATATGCTCGAAAGGGAGAGGAACTGAGAGACCTTCGAGCAAGCTCGAAAAAGGCGATCCAAGAGCAGGCCAACTTCATCGAACAAGTTGCTTATCCTTCGTGGGTTTGCTTTCTGTTTTCACAACTTAGTGTTTAACACTTTGACTTGGTTTTTGTAGATCAAGAATAAGGATGACCTAGCCGGGCAACTTCGGGAAGAGATTGCGGCTAAAGATGCTGAGCTCCTAGAGATGAGGCAGTGCATGGACAACACGTCCTCTGAGAAGGACACTCGTCGAGAGAAGCTGACTTCGGTCCAACATCTTCTTCAGGGTGCGAAAGAGGAGGGACTCAAATATAAAGTGCTTCACGCTGAATCGTCCGTCGCGCTATCCACAGCCAAGTCCGAAGCCGACGCACTCATATTCGTCATACCGGGAAGATGTTGCTGTTGCAAATGCTCGAGCCAAGAAGATATCTGAAGAGGCCAAGCTCAAGCTGACTCGCGCCCTTGGCTATGCTCGATTAGAAGCTCGAAGGCAGGCTTTCTAGGAAATGCACGCCAAGGGTTTCGATCTCTCTACCGAGATCGAGGAAGCGAAGGCCTTAGAAGAGGAGTCGGCAACACTGATCACTTCAGACGAGGGCTCTTCTAGCGGATCGGAGAGTAGTGAAGATGAAGACTAGGCCCTTTTTCTTTCTTTTTATTTCTTCTTTTGGGGTAAGGGCTCTATGTGAGAGCTTTGTGAATGTATTCATCTGAATATGCCTTTTGGAATACAAAGAATCTTCTTGTTTTACTCTTAATTTGCATTAATGCCTGCTATGTTCCACCTTTAAATGTTTATTCGAAGGTCGAATTCGATTTTTACTTCAAATTCCTCGATCTCGGTCTTGGCCTAACGGATACCCCGCGGATTTCAATCGCATAACTTTCTTAGAACGGATTGGTAAGAAAATGATTCGACTTTTCGACCCCTCGAAACGCTGTGTGGTGACATCGTTCTTATGACGTGACCGTGAAGCGACCGAAGTGGCATGTCAGTTCATTTCCCCCAAAGTCATAATTGCTTCGTCAGAGCTGATTGGCTATCAAAATTAATTAATAGTCATCGCTTTTCTCTTATATATACTTTCTTTCCCTTTCATTAAGAACTCTATTGCTTTGTGCAACCATCTTCCTCTATAGAGTTCCCTTCCGCCGTGTCAGTTTAAAGCTTTTTGTCGGAGTTCTTCCTCTCTCCCTTCTTGTTTTAAAGAAATCATGGCTACCATATCTAAATCCGCTCATCAAAAAGAGGGAAGCCCCACCTCTGCTTCCCTCCCCGCCGGTGGTACACCACCGACGCTTAGCAAACCAACCTCGAATTGCTTCGCCTTGAAGAAAGATTTCACGCTAGAGAAACCCCCAATGTTCCTGGCCGTCGAGTACACGCATCGAGGTACATTCGATCAATTGAGGAGAGACACCTCGAATCCGTGAGGAGAGATTATGGATGTGGAGAAAAAGTAGTGCTGCAGATACCCTCTCGGGAAGATGATATTATGGCCTATGTAGAGGGGTTTCTGAATGTGTATACGTACCCCTTTACGTTGGGTCCCCTCGACTGACTTGTGCTCGAGTTTTGTCAAAGGTATCGAGTTACTTTGGCTCAGATCCATCCGTCTTTCTGGTGGATCGTGCTGATGATGACATTCTTTACTGAAAAGGCCGAGCTTGAGTTTACTCTTAGTCACCTTATTAGGTTGTATCGGCCTCTGCACTTTCTAGGTTTAATTAAACTACAACGTCGATCCACCAAGCCCTTCTTTTCCAGCTACGAAGAGGACAAGGATCAAGGATGGATGAGTCGATTTATCCGAGTGAGGACCGTTGACATCATTCATGTGGAGTTCCTGTCGTTCCCCGAGGAAGTGAATTTCAAACGTAAGTAATATGTTGTACCTTATTACTTTTGTTCCCAATTTTTCCAAACTTCATAAGAACGCTCATTTTCCCCTTCCACACCGGTCCCGTGGATGCCAGATGTGGTCCTCAATTTTGCAGACTGGGCTCGCAAATTGGCAGCTTCTTCGACCTTCGACAAACGCAAGTGGCGAGATTCGTCGAAGGGAAAATGGGAGGCAAAACACCATGGTATGTGCTATGTAGTTCCTCTCTTAAGGAATACTTTTCTTTATGTATATTAATTTCTCTACAACAAGCAACATTGAGTTTTATGAGATGAGAGCGTCCCCTCTCGGGAAGGAGGAAAGACCTTCGGCTTCAGATCCAAGGAAGGACAATAAAAGGAAAGGATCCTCGGGGGACGAGGCAAATTAGGACCCGCTCGGAGGCGCAAGGAGGATGCAGCCATCGACGAAGATCTTATATTCATTGGTCGATCTGTGGATGGTAATGCATTCAAAGAGGACGGTTCTACGTTGATGGCTCGAACTAGGAGGCCTCCCGAGGCTGTTAAGCCCACTGGACTCGAGGCCCCTAGCCTTGAGGGAGAGGTTTCACAAGAGAGGAGGGGTGAAGGTCTTTCATTACCTGATTTGGCAGCTGGTTCTCAATCGTCGAAAAATACTCCGAGGGGAATGAGCTTTGACTCACCTTTTCCCAATTAGAGCGCCTCGAGTGGTTTTCCCGAGGCCAATACAACAAGTCCTTGACCATTATTTTCTTCTTCCTTCGAAGATACCACGAGGGCCGCTTAGAGTCAGAGGTCGCCCAAATTAGGCGTAGTCTCGAGTAAACATGACCCCTTCCACGGTTGCTCTACCGGGGCCGATGAGACCGAACCAGTAGGTGAAAACTCGACCTTTAAGGAGGCTCAACGACTCTGTTCTGTGGTGAGTTTTGTGATGGTATTCCAACCTTTCTAACTTCACACTCTCTTTTCTTTTTCTAACTGGGCCTTCTTTTTCATAGGTCTTTGACAAACTCAAGATTGAGCTGCTTCGCTGTGAGGCTAAGTTGCGTAAGTCCTCGAATGGGGAGAAGTCCCTTAGGCTTCTTTGTAATGAGAAGGAAAAGGAATTGGTACACCTTCGGTCAAAACTGACCTGAGCTTGTGAGTATGAAGATGGGCGAGAGAAGCAGGTAACGTTAGTTGTGAATGAATATGGATTCCCCCTCCCATCTTCGGAGGTTAACACTTTGGTGTCTTAGTTGCTGCGAAAGATCGAGATGCTGGAACGCCTTCGGGGCGAAGTCAACCAGGTCAATTCTTAGTGCAACGAATTGAAGGCACATATGGATGTCCTTGTTGCAGCTAGAAAAAGTGCTTTGGCTAAGGTCTCTGCCCTCGAAATTCAACTCCGTAATGCTCGAGAGAGCAACTCGATTTAGTCGGGCAGGATAGCTAAGCTTGAAACTGATCTTTTGAAGATGAAGGTCGAAGTTGTGGAGGCTCGAGCTGAAGCCGAAGAGGTCCGAGTAAAGGCTGATAAAAAGGTGGTCGTCTATCTAAAAGATGCTACTGATGCTAGGATGGAGTTGAGGGTGGCTTCCGATCGAGAGAGAAGAAGCAATGAGTATGCCCGATGCAGATCCCGTAGGGAAACCCTCGAGGAGATTCATGCTAAGGGCTTCGATCTCTCGGAGGAGTCGGCAGCACCTCAACTATCTCTCAACTAATTAATGCCTGGAACAGTTCTACAGAGGAGATAAGGAAGTGGAAGGCTAGGAATGCCATTTTGGAGAATCAGCTTAGCCAGGAACATGAGGCACCAAGTTCTACCAGCTCTTCTAATTCAGAGGTTGCCCGACTAGCAAAGGAAAACACTGAGCTCAGGAAACGGGTTGAGGACCTAAAGGAGAAGCTGCTCAATGAGAAATTGTCCGCAAATGCCTGGATGGATCTTGTCCTCAAAACCCTTGCCGCCTCTTCCAAGCCCTCTTCCTCCAGTACCTCTTAAGAAATGTCCCCTCAGTGTCCAGTTTCCAGTGTCTCTCTTTTAAGTTGGTTTTGATGATGTTTGTTCTGGTACTTGTTTTTTTTTATTTTTTATTTTGTGGATGGTAACAATGATTCTGCTCCTGCCTGTAATAGTCCAAATTTTGTTAATGCAAGTCTTTCCCTTTTGTTGTTTATGCTATTGCTCATTTGTCTCTGTTCTCTATCATGTTGTGTGCACACAAGTGGCATGAGTTAACCATGCTAGACTTTTTTATGCTTTCTACTTTTTCTGTGTTTTTAATGATGCCAAAAGGGGGAAGATAAATTGAGACATGCACTGATTAAAGGGGAAATACAAATTCAGGGGGAACTCTGTGAGGTTCCTGGTGCACTATCTGATTTTTGTAGTTTTTTGCAGGATTTTTAATTATAAGTTTTTCATCATCAAAAAGGGGAAATTTGATAGGTTATAAGTATCTTCGTTTTATGTTTTGATGATCTAACAAACTTATTGTATAAAATCAGATAAGGAACTTGATTCACTTTTGGTACACATTCTCAAGCGCATGAAAATAACCCGACTCAAGCTAGAGATAGCTGTCAGAACTTCAGAAGATAAAGAATCAACATAGGAAACAGATGGACATATGTTCCCTGGTGACTGTACTAAGTCAACTCTCCATAGCTGGAAAGTAATTGTCTGTACTGCACACACAAATAGTACATCATAGTGCACCAGTCATTTCCATTGGGATGGGCCTTGTACCATAAAGTGCTTACATCATTCAAGTGATCTCATCAATGTTATATTAACATTAATCCAATAACAAAACATAACTTGAACACTAGAGAACTTACTCAAACACCAAGTGATTGATTATCAAGAAAGATGATTCTCGAGTGCATAAAGAACAACGTACGACGCTGCTACGGACCAGTTCGCTTATCAAGTCTTTATATGTCCTTAGTAGAGTTGTAACTTTGTAATAGTTCTTCAATTGTAATTGCTACTTATCTTGTCTAGAAGCATTGATTAGGAAACCCTTGTAATAATAAACTTTAGTGTTTGTGTCGTGGCTAGAGTTAGTCATGTTGTGAAGTTTGTGTAATAGGAGTATTACAAAGTGACTTGTAATAGGCGTATTACAAGTTAGTGAAGGATTAAGTAGTTAATTCCTAGGTTACATAGGTTGTAATTTAAAAGTTGCTCAGTAGTGAAGTTGAAATCCTACAAGTGTAGGTTGCGGATTTTAATGTCGTTGAGCTGGGAATTTTCCATGTAAAAGTTATCAGTGTTATTTACATTCTTTTTTGTGGTATAATCTGTGGAAACTAATAGAGAACCTGGTCTCTATATAGTTTGGTGGACCCTCAAATTCTATCATATTTGGATCCATTAGATTGCCCAAACCTTACATTTATATTACTCCACACTTCCCAAGTAGTGTTTAGACACATAACACTTACTGCTATCTCCCTAGTCAAAGAATTGGTAATCCAAGCCTTTACCATATCATTGCATTGTTCCCAGAAAGGATAATAGGGAGACAGGTGGAGATTGTGGAATTTTACCAGTTGTTGTTCCTATTTTCTTCTTAGTAGATAATGAAGTAAGCATACTACTACGCCAAGGAACAAAACCAGTCCCATTGAAAGGCATAGCAACCAATTGACTACCAGGGCTATCAGAAGGATGTACATAGAAGGGTGAGATGAGTCCAAAGTGAACCCGACAAATCCATTAGTAGCAGGCGAATGACTCCCCCTATTCAGATGTAATAACAATTTTGTAAGCTAATAAGTTGTAGATAAACGATATAATACAAATATCACATATCACACACGAGATTGAATAGAAGAACCCTAATTTCACTTAGATTTTTACTTGCAAATGAAATATAGAGTTTTTACCCCCCTTCTTCGCACACCTGTAGAAGCTAAGGTCTTCTAATAGCAGAAACAAAAGAAAACCTCGAAGGTGTCCCCAATTTTACCGACTGAACGTCTTTGTTTCGAACCAAAAACACCGAACCAAACTCGACGGTTACCATCAAACGAAAGCTCTGAGCAAGACAGATCGATTGCAATGCTTTGATACCTTGTTAGACTCCATTATCGGAGTCGATTGAAAGAAATTAAAAACAAAGAACCTAAATCGACAGAGAAGAGAAATATTTTTTATTATTTCATAACATGTAATCCTTTAGAAAATTCTATAGTGTATTAAACTTATTTACACTTTGGACTGGGCCGGGTACTCTACAATTGGCCCCAGATAATATTGTTCGTAAAAATAAAACTACTATACCAATGGGCTTGCGTCTGGGAAGTAAGGTAGCCCAAAAAGGAGATTGACATGAATGGCCCCGTAAGGGGCTGATCTTAGCCGAATGTCCCCAAAATTAATGGTATTTAAACAATGGCTCTCGGATTCATACATAATTATTGTTCTTTAGTGTTTCTCTACCAGATTAATTAAGCTAGATTTACTCTACTTATCAGTTAAGTTGTTCATAAAAAATTACCAAGTTGACATAATTTTACTGTTCAAGAATTTTTCTCCCGAATTAATAGTGTTATATTTACTCTAGCGGATAGTAAAATTCAAGCAAGGGAGGTTAGTTAACATTCTTCTACTTGTTTATAACGACAAAACACGTAACCTTGAAAGTCGAAACATCGGATATAAAATAATACAATTGACTAATCATCGAATGGAAGAGTGTTTAAGATGATGAAAAAGATGAAAGAGAAATAAAGGCTTCTAGATAAGCGAATGATTACTTAAATTATATAAATTCTATTCCATTTTAAAAAGAAAAACAATTTTGACTTGCACTATATTGAAAAGAAGAAAACACTTTCATTTTTTAGGCTTGAGAACTCTTTCTTGTTGGCATCATCAGACAAACCATATGTCTCACTAAACTTCTTGAAAAATCAAATAGTAGCGGACGTATCATTTTCTAGCGCAGAAATTGTCTTTGTAGAAGTTTACAATATTTTTTTGTTTGGTTTTTGTTTTTCCTATATATTTCGTCATGGACTAGAATATGAATGGAATTTGTTACGCTCAAACTTTTAGAAAATAATAGCCACGCGTGAAACTATGTACACAAGATTTCAACTTTTATATGTGTCTTGAGACTTTTCATTACCTAATCAACATAATACCTATGGAGTATTAGATATTGACCCTTAGAAGATCCAATTTCTATTTCGCTCATCGAAAGATATTTTATGTCCGAGTGGTTAGCTTGGAAAATAATAAAATGCTTAAAAAATAAACTGAAGAGGAAAGGAAACTGAAAACAATAGAAAAAAGGCACTTTATTAGGCTTGGTCCATATGCTTATCGTCCTAGCTTCTCAGTTGCTCTCTTCTTTTTCCCTTTATTTTTTTATATAATTAAATTTTTCTATAAATTTCATCCTTTATAATTCATTATAACAATCACACTTTGTGCTATATATGTTGTAGTATATAGTCTCAAGCCCTTTGCTATTGTATTGGTAAAAATAGGTTTCACACGTGTACTAATTATGATGACTAAGCAATCCATGTGGAGCAATGAAAACATGACAACTGAACGAGCCTTTACGAAGAGGTACAAGACAAAGAGGAACGGAACAACATACCCACGAGGTAATCAGATATGGGAATCTCAATCTAATTGAGGAGATGAAGAGACACTGTCAGAATGAATCAAGACAGAATAAAGGGCAGATTCGAGGATCTTCAATCAACGAGCCAAACGTTACATAATCTTCACGCAACAGTTACGATTAATCATTGTAACGTTACATTAATGCCATTATTAGTCATTAATGCTCAATCACTGAAAAGAGTAGACGTTATTGTATTGGTAAAAAAGAGTTTCACACGTAAGATGATTCCTGACAACTCAGCCAGCTACGTGGACCAAGGAAAATATGACAGCTGGATATGATTCTATAAAGATGTACGGAATAGAGAGGTACAAATCAATAAACCAACGGGGTAATCAGCTACGGGAAACCCAACCTGATTGGGACAAGAGAGATACAGTCAAAATGAATCCGGACAGAGCTACGAGCAGATCCAGAGATCCTCAATTAATGACTCATACGTTACACAACCTTCACGCAACAGTTACAGTTATCCTTTGAAACGTCCCATTAATATAATAGTTAGTCATTAACGAGTGATCATTGTAAAAGGCAGACGTTATATTGAGGAACTCCCTATATAAGGGAAGAGGAAATGGTTTGTAAGGGCATCTGAACTACGAATACAATACACTTTACTTTTTTGAAGCATCTTATTATCATCATTTACTTATTCTTCTTTATTTAATATTATTTTCTTGATTATCAGTAACCCGTGTTCATCCTAAAAATAGCTTTGGTCAAAGGATCTAATTCTTTGGTTAAACAAATTGGTTCCGTTACCGGGAATCTGATAATCTTTGTTTGCTTTTCAATTGATATCCTCTAAAATATGTCGAACTCCAACGACAACAACCAACAGAGAGATAGGATTCCATCACCTCTTCCATCCCCAAGAGGTTCAAGGGAACAATCCCAAGAGAGATCCAACAACAACAACGATAACAACAACAATGATCAAATAGTAGAACAAGATCGTATAAAGTGAATGATTGCAGAGTATGTGAGTCAAGCTTTGCAAGAATTTGCAAGGGGATTACCAGCGGCATCACCTACATCACTGACACCACCTCCTAATAACACAATTACCGTGGAAAATCCTCAGTCTGGGTTGGTAAACTCAGCAAGGGATGACACTCCTAACGAATCTCTCGAAACGAGACCAGGTATGACTAATAACCCTGAATTACAAAATTTACTACTAACCTTGCAGAAACAGGTAAAGGAACAAAACGATCGAATCGAGCAAATTTAGAGTACCACCTGTTATCAAGGGCATTGATGTTGATAAATATTCTCAACAACCTTGGAAACGAAACGCAATACCCTTCCTATACCCAAGAAATTTAAAATGCCCGACGTTCCTAAGTATGACGGAACAACTGACCCACGCGACCATGTGACTGCTTTTACTACTGGAGTAAAGGGCAACGACTTAACAAAACAAGAGATTGAATCAGTCCTTGTCAAAAAGTTCGGAGAAACACTTACCAAAGGAGCCCTAACCTGGTATTCTCTTCTCCTTGAAAATTGTATTGACTCTTTTGCCGAGCTTGCAGATTCTTTCATAAAAGCACACTCTGGTGCACAAAAAGTCGAGAAAAGAATGGAGGACATATTTGAAATAATGCAAGGAGATACAAAACTACTCCGTGAATTTGTAGACAGGTTCCAGCGAGAAAGAATGCAATTACCCATGGTGCCTGATAATTGGGCAGCCATGGCATTCGCAAGTAATCTAAATGACAAAAGCTCAGAAGCCACGAGGATACTCAAAGAAAATTTGAGAGAATTCCTAGCTACAACGTGGAATGATGTATATAACAGGTACAATACTAAACTTCGAATAGAAGAAGATATCATTGCTCGTTCGAAAGATGAAGATCATTCCAGATCCAGGCGATCCGAATCAGACAAGAGATCAGATAAAAATAGGTACGATCCTTACTTAGGACCATCGGGGTGCGAAACTCGCCCTAGGCTTGAAAACACTAGGTCAGATTATAGACCACCAAGCAGGGATGTAGGCTCATCCTCATCTAGATCCAGAAAGGATCGGGATGAACGACCTAGAGATAATGCACGAATTGGGGATCATACCTTTAATGTAAGTACTCCTGAACTTGTTTCGATATTAAGAAATATGAGAGGTAAGGTTAAATGGCCCAAAGAAATGCGGTCAAACCCAAATAAGAGGAACCCGAATTTCTGGTGTGAATTCCATAATGATCATGGACACAGGACTGCAGATTGCAGATTTTTACAAGGTGAAATAGAACAATTATTGAAATAGGGCTATTTAACAGAATTGTTTAGTGATAAAGGTAAACAGGCATATATGAAGAGCAGGTAGGAGCCCCCGAAGCCTCCATCTCCAAAAAGAACCGTCAACGTGATACATGGAGGAGAGGAAGTGAACGGAATTAGGGGTGTGCATTCGAATCGGTTTATCGATAAATCAAATCGATTATTTGTTATCGATTTATCGATTTCGATTTTTTTTTATCAAGTTATCGATTTCGAATTCGATTTTTTCCACTTCGCTTATCGATTTATCGATAAATCAATAAGATATACTAAAAAGACAACTATACCCTTATTCTATATAACCTTTCCTTTACCCTAATTTATTATTTCCATTTTTCTCTACCCTTATTATTTCCTAATTTCCCCTACCCTATTATTTCCTTTCCTCTTCACGACTTCACGCCGCTTCTGCCTCAAGATTTTCCCCTACGGCCCTACCCTCCTCTTCACGTCATGACTTCTGCTTCAGTTCAGGCGCCGGCGAGCGGCGAGCCGCTTCTGCTTCAGTTCAGAATCTGAAGTTCCTCAAGAGTCAAGCTCTGCTCAAGCCTCAACGTTGTTCTGCTTCTGCCCCTTTAGAGCTGAACTGCTGAAGCCTCAAATTTTCTTCACTCAAAATTCCTCCTTTCTCGGTTTCTCCCACAGTTCTGGTAATTCTCTATCTCCAAATGGGTTCTCTCAGTAAAATTTTTTCTGTTTGATAAGAATATGTGCCACAAGTTACAATATTTTTTGACATTCTTATATAAATTGATCTTGATTTTAGTATTTGGATATGTGTTAAAAAGTGTAAAGGTTAGAGATTTTTCCTTCAAAATTGCATTTTTTTCTGATTTTATTCTCTTTTTCAGAAATTTGTTTTCAAAGATTTTTGTTTGACTTTATTTTTGATTGGAAATTTTTGTTTTCAGAGCTTTCAATTTTGCTGCTACTGCTCCTTATTTTCCCCCTTAAGTGGTCATGGATGTTTAGAGAGTCTCTGGTGAAAAGGCTTGATCAACTGAAACATAAGAGCATTTGCTTTTTTACTTTTGATTACAATTTACACGGCTGAAACTAGTGCTAAGAATTTACTTCTACCTATCTAGAGACTTTTTTACTCTAGCCCTTCCCTTTGATGATGAGAAACAAGATATGATTGTCCCAAATCTCCAGCCACTTTAAGGCCAGTTATATTAAAAAGAATGAAGCAACTTGAGTAAAGCTATTCAGGATCTGCACAAACAAAATGGCCAAGTCGCTTACTAGACATGCAACAAGGAAACCAGACTGTTGAGTTCTTATATACAATGTGTAGTCCTCGTACCATGTGTAGTCCTCATACCATCATTAAAAATCGATAACTTGCAGCCTGTTAATTCAGGTGACATAAAGAACATCTTTATTTTAGCTTCTTTTTGTCCATATTAGTTAGGCGTGTTTATAGCGATATACTTTCTATGGAATCCCGCAAATTTTCTTATTGGTGTAATCGATAACTGAATCGATAAGCCCCAAAAATTGATAAATCGAAATCGAAAAAATCGAAACCTTATTGAAACGATAACGATAAGCATCTTTACAAATCGATAATCGATAAGTAATTATCGATAAGGGTCAAAATCGAATCAATAAATCGAATGCACACCCCTAAACGGAATAGTTTGCAAATTAGCCTTGAAGGTCACAATTACCCACGGAAAGCGGGTTCGAGAACATCCAGATGAAGATAATATAACCTTTGACGATGCAGATTTTGGCGGACTAATGCTCCCCCATGACGATGCTCTGGTAATATCCTTACTCATTAACGACACTAACGTTAAAAGAGTGTTAACAGATCCAGGTAGTTCAGTCAATATCATTCTGCTAAGAGTTGTGGAAGAAATGCTCATGGGAAATTAGGTGATCCCAAAGGCACGAGCCATATCAGGGTTTAATAACTCTACAATGATAACCAAAGGAGAGATCGAACTTAGCACTTACGCCGATGGAGTAACTAAGAACACCAAATCGAAGTCATTGATACTGACATGGCTTATAACGTGATTATGGGAAGGCCCTAGATCCACGACATAAAAGCGGTACCATCCACCTTACACCAGGTAATTAAATTCCCTTCAGAATGGGGAATCAGACAGATTAGAGGTGATCAACAGACCTCCAGAAATATAAATTTCATGGTGCATTATAACAAAAAAGTAGAGACAGAAGAATCGGAAGATAGAGAAATCTTCCAGACAGATGTCACCGGCCGAACATGTAACGACCCAGCCGGTCATTTTGTATGTTGGGACTCTGTTCCCGTAAATGACTCTTTCCATAGCGGCTACTCGTGCCTTATGACTTGTGTGGGCAGGTAGTTCGAGATTCAGAAGTGATTTGGCCAGTTCAGTAACACTTGGTTCCTGAATGCTAGCCTATTTGGCTAATTTTGGTTCCGAGCAGCATTTTGAGCAAATGACCTCGGAATCGAGTGCCGATAGCTCTAGCAGCTCCGGATGATGATTTCGGACTTGAGCGTATGTTCGCCTCGGGTTTCTGATGACCCGGGAGTATTTCGGCACCTGAATTGGAATTCAGGATTTCATAAGATTTAGAATTCAACCTGGAATTGGACCTCATGATATCATAGTCCGAAGGGAATTTCGGAACTGGCAATAGTTCCGTATAGTCATTTATGACTTGTCCGCAAAATTTGGAGTCATTCCGAGCAGTATAGACCCGTTTGGCGTATTGGTGAGCCATTGGAATTTTCTTGAAATCTTAAGTTTGAAACTAAGGGGCTTTGGAGAGTGATTTCTAGTTAGGATGATGTTTTTAGTGTTCTGGGAGCTCGAGCGAGTCCGTCATATGATTTGGGATTGGTTGGTGTAATTTGTCGAGGGCTCGGGTGGGCCCAGGGGTCTCCCGGACCCCAAGCGGGATCAAAAACCAGAAATTTCATAGCTGGTGTGGCTGCTTCTGGAGTGACCGCACCTGCGGTCCATAAGCCGCAGGCGCGAGGCTCGCACCAGCGGAAAATCAATCGCACGCGTGGCTCCAGCCGCAGGAACGGCTCCGCAGGAGTGGACAAAAGCCGACGGCGCGACCTCCCCAGGGCCCAGGCCAAATCACAGGAGCGACCTTCCTTCCACAGGAGCGGCTCCGCAGGCGCGACTTTTCCCAGGGCCCAGGCCCATCGCAGGCGCGACCAATTTCACGCAAGTGCGAGTCCGCACCTGCGATCCAAAGTTCGCAAGAGCGAGAACCCCAAGGCCCAAGACTTTTCGCAGGTGCGATCTTTTTTCTCGCAGGTGCGAGTCCGCACTTGCCATCCAAGGGTCGCAGGGGCGGAAACTGCTGACCAGTCCTATAAAAAGCCCCATTTCGTGAATTTTCTTCCCAAACACAATTTTTCCTCCATTGTTGCACACCCCAAGAGCTCCAGAGCAGTGATTTCGGCCTAATTACTCAGGTAAGTAATTCTTTGGCTTCTCGCATGTTCATTACTTCAATTCTTGAAGAATTCCACTTCCATAATCAATGAAAATTCATAAAAATCCATGGGAAAGCTTGGAAAAAATAGAGGGTTTTGAGAAAAATTGAATTTCTGATTTTTGGGCCATTATAGGATGATTAATTAAGTTAATCTTAATCCTTAGAAGACGTATAGCGTATTTCTTCAAGAATCGTAATTTTCCGGACGCCGAGGCTCGGAGTTGAACATTCCAAGTACGTCATGAATGTGTTTTAAGGGGAATCTTTGATAAATCCTCCCCGATTCCTCCTAAATTGATATAATTATGTGTTTTTGGCTAGTTGCGAGCCATCGAAGGTAATTCGGAGGATTCGTGCGTCTTGTTGATTGGTCCGTTGACCGGAGGAGTACTTGTCCAGGTGAGTCTCCTTTCCAAACTTTGTAAGAGGGAAATGTACCCTAGGCTCCTTGATGCTAATTGTGATTGTTGAGGGGGCTGCGTACGTACCACGTGACGAGAATCCGTACGTGGCATCTATACTGTATGTTGGGTAGCCGTAGGACCCACGAGCATGTTCTAGCTGTTTGTTTGATATTATCTGATGCTTTGTACAAGTTATTTGCCGGTATATGATGAAATGGAGCTATGATAGCTTTGAATTAAATGTACATATTATCCAGATAAGAATTATGAATTTCATCAATTGATTAATTGTGTTACTTCTGATGTAACTGATAAAGAGAACGGAGTAAATGAGATAAATCTAAATCCTGAGCTATTGAGCGAAACAAAGGTGGTTGTAAATCCTTCCTGTACTTGATTTATTCCACCATGGTGATATTATGAGAAAAGAGGATAATATGACATAAAATCCTAACTTTGACTATCAAGAGAGATGCGAATATCCGATCC
>ML298711.1:2063-24505 GCA_005239495.1 Nicotiana undulata
GGAGCTGCTGGAGCTGTCAGAACTCGATTCCGAGGTCGTTTGCTCAAAATGCTGCTCGGAACCAAAATTAGCCAAATAGGCTAGCCTTCAGGAACCAAGTGTTCCTGAACTGGCCAAATCACTTCTGAATCTCGAACTACCTTCCCACACAAGTAATAACGCACGAGTAGCCTCTATGGAAAGAGTCATTTACGAGAACGGAGTCCCAACACACAAAACGACCGGCTGGGTCGTTACATAAAGAGTTACATCAACTAAGTAAATTAGGAGTCTGATTATTGGACCTAGAAAATTATAGAAATCGTGATCGAGAACATTGCAGGACCAGCCTTTATATCAGAGGTACAAGAGAGATAGTACAACAACCATAGTTTATAACAGCTCTACGATAAATCTAGTTAGAAAAGTAATAGCCTCATAAGAAGTCAGTATGAAGCTCCCACCGGATTGTAGTATTATAATAAAGCTCCAAGTTGTGGATGTGAATCATACCTATATAGAAGGGAGGTTATGAAAGAGATGCAAGATGTGATGCGAGATTTTAAGGTAAGTAAGGTAAAGGTGAAAAACGTACGAGATACTCAAATGCAGAAGGTTGTGAATAGTCCATACTTCGGATAGAAGTCTAGAAGAACGGAGATTCAGTATCCAGGAATGGTAGCACCACATCGACAATGGTATATTTTCCAGCCCATCGTCTCTAGGTACTGAGGGTTCTAGTTAAGAAAGTAAAGAAGAGTTAGAGATGATGTGATGTCTCGCTTGATGTTCCAGAATAACATAAGGAAATCTATGGTGCAAGAAAGTTGAAGGAAGGTTGTGAGTAGTATAAAATTATATGGGCAAGTCACAAGCTAAAGTATGGTAGAGCGGCAAGGTTTTAGGAAGATAGAAGTAACGATAAGAAAAGGCAAGTCAGAAGGTGACATAAACGGATAAGTCCTCGGGATTAAGCCCGTGAAAATAAGAGAGCTGATGGGTTCTTTATGTTATAGAAAGATCAGTATAGCGTGAAACAACTCAAAGGAGTATAAGACTAGTAGCATTTAGAAGAGATGGAATGTTGCCCTAGTAGTAGAATAAGGGAGTAATTGTGATAGATGAAGGATAATATTTGGGCCTTCGATTGAGTAATGATTTCATGAATTGCACAGGGTTAAAAATACCCATGTAAGGTAAACCACATTAGGATGCTATGAAAAATGGTTATGGAAGTATAGTATCGTATCACCCCCAGGTGGATCAAGAAAATCACTTCAAACGTTCCACCAGACAATGTGAGCCCTAGCAGTAGTTTTACATAAGAAGTTTCAAATTATCAGTGGTATATTGTAGATCAATATTGAGGTAAATCAACAATAGATGGATATAAGTTTAACAATATGAGATAAGATCAGGCTGATTCCCCTGAACAGTAATAAGGAAACATTAAGGACTTATATTTATACATACATGATAAGCAGCGAAAGAGTAACCTGGAGTTCGGTAGCGCGATAAATCGAAGTAAGAGTTATGGTATAGTATGTCCTACCTAGATGCAGTAAAGTCAAATAGAAGGATAAAAGGGTCTATGAAATAAGACATAGCAATAATCGTGAGTTCAACAAAGTACCGAACAAAGAACTTTAGAGCACTTATAGATGCCCAGAGGGACATCTTGTCATGCTCATTATATGTTCACAAAGTGAGGCCTAGAGATTGGCTAAAATCTGGAGGAAAGAGGAGAGAAGAGTCGCATAGGTGCACATACAAGGAAAAAGTCGTATGGGCTGCATGATAGAAGGTAGCAAGTGTTACGAGATTGGAAATATTCCGACAACAGACCGTGGTGCGAGAAAGAAGCCTAAAGGGGGGAATGCCCTGGACTTTGGATTTATTCAAAGAACAGTTGCCTAAATGTCAAGGAGAATATTAAAGTATTCGCAAGAGCTATGAGTTATGAGAATGATAAGTGCATCAGTCAACATTTGAGGACGAACGTTCCAAACGGGGGGCATAATGTTATGCCCCGCAGTATTATAATACGATGATGTTACGCCTTCGCAGTATTATATTACGATGATGTTACGCCTCGCAGTATTATATTACAATGATGTTACACCTCACAGTATTATATTACGATGATGTTACGTTCCACAGTATTAAATTTTGATGCTGATACACCATGCAGTATTGTATGTTGGATTTGTCGTAAGATAATTGACATCAGTTCATGGACAAGATTATTTGGGGATTATAAGTATTATGCTATTTCAAACAACTAATGAGTAAATTCGTGAAGGTGAGAGGGTAAGCAAATAAGAGAAAATAAATTTCGTCGAAGTTTGACATTTTGGGATAAAGTACAGCCCGAGTTCAAATACCCGATATTTATGGACTAGTACCATACAAGGTACCACATGTACATGATAGTAAGATGTATAAGGTGTGTTAAAAGTGAGTAGTATTTTAAGTAACTTGAGACAATCCTTAATTATATGGATAATTGGTTAATTATTGGACTAGTGAGAGATTAATGAAGTGATTAAGGAATTAAGTGGATAAATTTTGGATAAGTCTTATGACCAATTATGTGGCAGCCCCTCCATCTCCATGACTCTTAAGTCATCAAAATATGTGGCAGTAGAATGTGAGAATTGGACAAGTCTTATAAAGTGAGTCATATATCACTTTGGAAAAAGAGAACCATTAGATGTCTTAAAGACATAAGAATCATATATCCATTTTTAATTGACGTGATATTTCAAGAATCTATAAGACTTCTAATTCACAAGAAACGTGAATTAAAACTAAGGAAAGTGATGGATTTTGGGCAAAATGTTCATACAAAGGTACACGTGTAATAGCAATGGGATTTGAATTTCTAAGAGAGCATGTTACAATCTTTCTCAAGAACATCATACAAATTTTTTCCTACTTCAATCCGCCGTTACGTGTTATCGAAATTGACATGTGTTGGAAGGATTGTCAAGAGAATCGACTCAGGTATATTAAGGCTATCCCTTCTTTGTTTTTGGAAAGATCAATATGATACGAACGAAATGAGCAACTGCACAAATTCCATAAATTACTCTATTCGTAGAAATGTTAGAGATGCGTATATTCTTTAATTCCCATATGTCTTATTATTATATCGTCTATTCATGGTCTCAGAAATACATAAGTTGATAAAGTTTGTTTCATGATACTAATCATAGGTACAATGGTCTTATGACGTTCCGAGAGATTTTATACGTACTTATCATGCATTGCATTCATTTATACATGTACGTGTACCCCTGACATGATGGTATTATATACGTGTATATATATATATATATATATGGGATATGTGAAAAGGTTACGGCGTTATATATGCACCACCACCTTATCAGCTGGTACACGTTGATGATTTGCCCACAATGTCCGAGATGATATGATGGGTTGTCCTCAGAGGCTTGATGATGTTATGAATACATGTACCTATGCACGACATGACATACATACGCATATGTATGACACTATGAGTATTCATTATTTATAGAGTTATTCGGACTTACATGTCGAGTGTTTTACTCTATGTTTCTCTCATGTCTATTATTTACTGATTTTCATTCCTTACATACTCGGTACATTATTTGTATAGACATCCCTTTTGCTTGGGGACGCTGCGTTTCATGCCTGAAAGTCCTGATAGAAAGGTCGAGAGTCCTCCAAGTAGGCTATCAGCTTAGCGGAAGATGTTGATGCACTCCATTGCTCCGGAGTTGCTTAATTGGTTAGTATGATTAGTACATGTATTGGTTGGTACGGCGGAGTTAATCCCTACCCTTATGATAAGTATGTACTCTTAGAGGCTTGTAGATAGATGTCATGGGTACGGATATTTGTATGTCCTTGCCGGCCTATATTTAAAGTATATAATGGATCACGTTGGCCTTATAGGCCAGTATGTCACATGTATAAGTTTCTATATCAAGATTTGGACATTCTATGTCGGGTATTCCCTCATGTTTACTCTAGTTGCATCATGACACGCCTTATGGCCCACCTATCTATGATGGTGTAATAAGAAAGATATGTTACATTGGTACATGATTGAGTAAGGTACCAGGTGCCCGTCTCGACTCATCGGTTTGGGTCGTGACAATAGGCCAAAGTTCAATCGCGTGTCATATCGAGCCATGGTGCGAAGTTAGATTGCTCAACTCGTGACCCAGAGACCGATCAAGATCGATATAGCCAAGATCGAGACTGAGCAAAATAAAGATCGAGCGAGACTCGAGGAGAGTTTGCCAAGTTAAATAACGGAAAGCCGAAATATCCGTATTCGAGCGAGGATCACGACGAAAATCCTGGCACGTATCAAGAAGAGGCCGATTAATTAGTCAATCATAAGATTTCTTATGGTATTTCGAATTATATCAAGTGTAGGACTCTCCTACTATATAAAAGGGGTCTGACCTCTTGTAAAACACATTACATTTATGCAATATAAAGCAATACACTGCCTTCTTTTAGCTTTCAATATATTGTTACTCTGTTCATATATCATGGAATCTTCACTTGGTTCGAGGGTGGCTGAACTCGAGGTCCAAGACTATACGATTCATTTAGTTTGCATTTATTTCTTCCACAATCAATTTCAATACTAATATATATATTTTCTCAATATGTGCCAAGTTATATCACGTATCCTTAAAGCCACGTATAAATTCAATTATTATCCGTTTTAGGGTAAATAGTGTGGCGCTCACTGTGGGGTTAAGGATAATAGTGATTGACTGGTACTAACTTTTGTAACACACATAGATTTACACTTGTTCTTATGAGTATCTTTTATTCCAGGATCAACATGTCGAACCCGCAAACAGCACTCGTACACGTGAACAATGACTTCGGTCATCATGATAAAAATGACAACATAGCCACCCCAGGGAATGAAGTACCTCCAGTTGGCCTCGATGGAGTTCTGGCCGTAGATCCAATCGGTCAGCTCCCATATAGAAATTAATGCAAATTTGGCCGTCGATCCCGAGAGTAGCGTTCGTAGGGATGTTCGATCGGCCCCTCAGAGCACACACGACGGCGAAGAAGGCTGAAGAAGGCTTCGGGTGATATTCTAGATGATTCAGGCTCAACAAGCCGCAATAGCACAACTGCAAAATTAAAACTATGCACCAAGCAGGATTGAGCCCGAACCGTCCCAAGAAGTAATTAATAGGGTCGAATCGGTGACAAGGAAATCGAGCGGAAATGAATCGGGGATAGACCCCATCTGCGATCATGAATATTCTCGGGGAACTAACGAAGTAAGTTGAATTGCGGATAAAGAAAATTAAAGCAAATGACAAAGTGAAAACCTATACTTACAGGGTTGATCAAATCCCGGGGGCACCACTGACATTAAAGGGTTTGGATTCCATTAAGTTTGTACAAAAGCCCTCCCCCCGAGCGCGACTGATAACTAGGGATTTTAACGTACTATTTACTCTCCTTTGCTTAGGTTTTGGGTCAAAATTGCATTAAGGTATTCCCGAAAACTAACTCAAGGTGCTTACTTACAGGTTTTGATCAAAATGAGGCAAAGAAGCCAAAATAACTCATATAGGAGCCAAACTTGCACTAGCCCTAAAAATTACTGAAGCGCTATCAACGCCACTTTTACGCTACAACTTAAGTACTTCCGCTGAGACGGATTACAAGAGGGCTGCCACGGAAGTGAGGTTCAGAGAGATGAAATTGGGCTAATTATTGACCGCTGACCGCGTTTCTATAGCGTGGCTCGAAACCATTGGCGCAACCGCGAGTGAAAATGCGCTGAGAGCGATAGGTCAAGGATTAAAGACCTGGAAACTTGGGGCCAAGAACAGAACACGGTCTCGAAACCTCCTAACGCTGAGGCGGTAAGAAATTAGTTGGGATTTATCAAAGCCAAAATGAAGGAACGCGGTCAGCAATCAATTCACGCGGCCGCGGTTGATGCCAATGCGGACGTGACTATTTTTACGATGTCCACGAAACCCAGCCCAGTCCAAGTCCAAATCAAAAGAAACGCGGTCCGCGCTCATTATTGCGTGGCCGCGAAAGTCCATTTGCTGAGGCACCCATTATTTCGGTGATAGAGGAACATCCGTAAGGGCATTTTTGTCCAGTAATTTCAGCTGTGTATAAATAGTTCTTTTTCACATTTTAGGTCATCTTTTGTATTAGGAAGCTCGTGAACAGCAACATTTTTCCCCTTTGAGTAATTTTTGAGTAGTTTTAACCTATAACTTTATTTTATCCTTGTAATCAACATTTATGGATTATATTTCATCTCCATCTATGCTTTGTACTTTAATTATGAGTAGCTAGACCCATTAGCTAGGGTTGTGACCCAACCCTAGTGTGGGTATTTAATGGGTCTTCAATTTTAGGGCTTATTTGTTTATGGGTTAGTAATATTTAGCTTGTTTCATGCTTTGACTGTTGAATTGGTGTTTGCAAACACTGATTCGTGCCTTTTTGACTAGGGATCTTCTTGAGAAAGAGGGTCCAACTCTAGGTAAAATCGGCTAACAAGGAATTGGGGTGAATTCAAGAGATTGATAGATCCAATTAAAGGGTTAAACCTAGAGATAGTAATACCCGACTTGAGCCAATTTCACTTGCACTGATTGAACACCCAATTAGGCTTGACAAAGCCAATTCGGGAAAAGTCACCCAAACTACCGAGAGGTATATGGTGAGTAATTGAGTGTGAGGTTAAATCACGACCCCAGACACAACAAGTTTGTCCTAAACTCTAGACCCCATTAGATACTCGCCTAGGTATAAGTCACTGCCCTAGTGCCTTTTATCAATTGAGAAAACCCTTACAAAATAATTATACTTAGCTTATTCTTAGTAATCAATAGTAATACAATTAGAATAGAATCAAACCCACTCATGAACGAAAGTGTAATTATAAACAAAATACATAGCTAGGTCGGATAGGAACCCAATTCCCAACTTATAACTCCATGTGGATATCGATCCTGACCTCTCGGGTAAAAGCTACATCAACCCCTCCTCGCCATTGTATAGTGGTGGAGGGTTGGAGTCGATCACTTTTTGGCGCCGTTGCTGGGGAGTTAAATGGTTTTGGCTATTATCTGACTAGTTGTGCGTATTGTTTTTCTTTCCTTCTATCTTACTAACTTGTGTGTTTTAATCGCTTTAGGTACAAATGGTTGATCCTCTCGGTAATGTTGTACCGGGGGAGGAGGTAGAAGATAATGGTGATGATGAGGCTCATTTGGTGCCTCAAGCTCAAATAAAAGGTTGTCAGGCCAATGATAATATTCCAGACCCTCCCCTACCTCCTCCAAGAGCAGCTCCTCGGGTGCTTCCAATTAAGGATATGCTAGTGCTATTGTCCCACCACGAATCCGGGAGGGCAATTTCCAAATTACAAATGTTATTGACCTTATTGGAGAAGCGATGATATTTCACAGGTGCTCCCCCTCAGAATGCATATAAACATATCAAGGGATTCGTGGATACCAGTTGGGGAAGAAAACAAACAAACATATCGGAGGATACATTAAGGCTGAGACTGTTCCCTTTTTCTCTTAGAGGGAAGGCATTGGATAGGCTCAAAAGACTCCCCAATCATTCCATCACTACGTGTGATGAGTTGGAGGACAAGTTTATTACCAAGTTTTTCTCACCTGGATAAATGGCAGCTTTAAGGGATGAAATTTTAGCCTTCAAACAGGAACCCAATGAGCCCCTTCATGAAATATGGGAGAGATATAGAACTATGGTTAAAGAATGCCCCAATAATGACATGATAAAAGCTATGATCCAACAGACATTTTACCGGGGTATAAACACGACCAATCAATATGTGGTGAACCAGTTAGCTGGAGGGAATGTATTGAAGCTGCATATGCAGAAGGTTGTGACATTCTTGATGAAATGGCTCACACTTCTTCAGCATGGCAAAGTCGGGAAACGTTCCTCAAGGTGACCCATGTGATCAATCTTCATAAGGAGCTCCAAGACTATGTACAAGCCATAGCCGAGTTAACAACAACTATGAACCAACTTGCCAAAGCACAACTTCAGCAAATCCAAGGACCAAAGCAAGTACATGCAATGGAAGGGGTCAATATAATGGTCAACAAGAGAAGACAACGTGGCCAACAAATGCAAAGCAATAATGATCAACATGAGCAGAGTGGAAGTGGATACAACAATGATGATTCATATGATGACCAAATTGAGGATGTGATGTATGCAAACACCTATCAAGGACAGTGGAGCAATGCTCCAAACCAACAATGGAGATCTCAAGGGAATAATCAGAACTGGAACAATCAAGGGCAAGGAAACTGGAACAACAACAACAACTCAAACAACTGGGGGAACAATAATCCGAATTAGGGTGGCAACAACAATTGGAATGGAAATAACAACAACTACTGGGGAGGAAATGAAAATCAGGGGTCGGGACTTCAAAGGCCCCCAATGTATCAACAACCCAACAATCCACCTCCATATCAATCCCAAGGTTAAAGTCGTCAAGCAATTATATGGGACGGATCGAGAATATGTTCAAACAGATTATGGAGAGGACTGTTGATTCTAATGCTTAAATTGCCTCCGTCACTACCTCCATCCGCAATCTTGAGGTCCAAATGGGTCAAATATTGCAAGATTTAAACACTCTCCCTAAGGGGGAACTACCTAGTGACACGGTAGTAAACTCGAAGGGTGGGAACAATAACAATATCGGGCATGCAATGGCGGTGACCACAAGGAGTGGTAGATGTGGTGAAACAAGTACCTCCAAGCAAAAGAGAGTTGAGTGTGATGATGATGAAATACAAAATGATGATGTTCCTATAGTTGATGATCAAGTGAGTGAATAGAAATTGAATGGTGAAGTGAGGATTGATATCAATGACAACGAGGAGGAGACGTAAAATGACGTGAACCCGTCTAGGGAACCTGTGATAGACATACCGGAGTTGGTAGTGCCAAAAGCCAAGGCTCCTTTGCCAAGGCCTCCTCCGCCTTATTCTCAAAGATTGGCAAAGAAAAATAACGAAAATCAATTCAAGAAGTTCATAGAGATGTTGAAAAGCTTGTCAATCAACGTGCCATTAGTGGAAGCTCTTGAGTAAATGCCGGGATACGCCAAGTTTATGAAAGACTTGGTGACTAAAAAGAGATCTATGGAATGTGAGACCATCAAAATGACTCACCAAGTTAGTGCCATTATGCACTCGATGGCTCCCAAGCTAGAATATACCGGCACATTTACTATCCCTCGTACCATTGGGAATGCGGATTTTGCAAAGGCATTGTGTGATTTGGGTGCAAGTATCAATTTGATGCCTTACTCCGTATCCAAAACTTTGGGTATTGGCCAACCGAGAGCAACTTCAATGAGACTTAATGGCGGATAGAACAATGAAGCGGCCCCTTGGTATTAGTGATGATGTTCTTGTACGGGTCGATAAGTTTATCTTGCTTGCTGACTTTGTGATTCTCGACTGTGAAGTCGACTATGAGGTGCCGATGATCTTGGGAAGGCCTTTCCTAGCAACAGGAAAAGCCTTGGTAGACGTAGAAGCTGGTGAGCTCACCTTCCGGGTGGGCGATGAAAAGGTTGTCTTCCACATGTGTAAATCAATGAGGCAGCCGAATAGTAGCGAGGTTTGCTCTTTTTTGGATCTAGTGACGGAAGTGATAATTGATGATACAAGTGCAATAATCAACGTGGAAGATACCATGGAAGCTGTTTTGTTGAACCATGAAGATGATGTAAGGGATGGCTTGGTTGAATGTACTAATGCATTGCAAGGAATGAGATCCTACTCTTATGGACCCCGTAAGCTCTCCTTGGATTTGGAAAATCGGAAGACTCCACCGACAATGCCCTCAATCGAGGAGCCACTAACATTGGAGTTGAAGCCTCTCCCATCACACCTCAGGTATGAATTCTTTGGCCCTTCTTCTACATTACCTGTTATTCTTTCTGCTTGCTTAACCAAAGTGCAGGTAAATTCCACTCTTGAAGTACTTCAAAGAAGAAATAAGGCAATTGGATTGACCTTAGCTGATATTCGGGGAATAAGCCCTGCCTTTTGCATGCATACAATTATACTTGAGGATGATGCAAAATCGTCCGTGGAACATCAATGAAGGTTGAAAAGGCTATGCAAGAGGTGGTCAAAAAGGAGATTATCAAATGTCTTGATGCAGGGGGTTATCTATCCAATCTCAAACAGTGCATGGACTTCACTTGTGCAATGTGTGCTGAAAAAGGGGTATAACTGTGGTGAAATATGAGAAGAATGAGTTGATTCCCACTAGAACCGTGACCGGATGGAGGGTATGCATGGAGTACAGAAAGCTGAACAAGGTGACCCGGAAGGATCATTTTCCATTGCCATTTCTTGACCAGATGTTAGACAGACTTGCTGGGTGGGCCTTCTATTGTTTCTTGGATGGGTACTCAGGTTACAAACAACCTTCACCTGCCCGTATGGGACCTTTGCATTCTCTCGGATGCCGTTCAGATTGAGTAATGCACTCGCTAGATTTCACCGGTGCATGATGGCTATATTTACGGACATGGTGGAGGACTTCCTCGAAGTATTTATGGATGATTTTATTGTAGTTGGAGACTCATTTGAAGATTTTTGCAAAATCTTGACAAAGTTCTAGCCCGATGTGAAGAGACAAATCTTGTGCTTAATTGGGAAAAATGCCACTTTATGATCGAGGAGGGCATTATCCTCGGCCATATGATCTCAAAAGATGGAATCGAAGTGGACAAAGCTAAAATAGAAGTGATTTCAAAGTTACCTCCTCCAACTTCCGTCAAGGGAGTTAGAAGTTTCCTTGGGCATGCGGGGTTCTACCGGAGGTTCATCAAAGACTTTTCCAAAGTGGAGAACCCCTATGCAAGCTATTAGAGAAAGATGCAAAATTTAATTTCAATGAAGAGTGCATGAAGGTCTTTGAGCTCATGAAGTATAAATTAACAACCACTCAATCATTACCGCACCAAATTGGAGATCTCCCTTTGAGCTTATGTGCGACGCAAGTGAAGTTGCAGTAGGAGCGATCTTGGGGAAACAGGTGAGCAAGATATTTCATCCGGTGTACTATGAAAGAAAACCTACTAACGATGCCTAGGTTAATTATACAGTGACATAGAAGGAATTGTTAGCAATTGTGTTCGCCATGGAGAAGTTTAGACCTTATCTCATGGGCGCCAAAGTGATAGTTTCCATCGATCACGTGGCGCTCCTGTATTTGATGACAAAGAAGGACTCCAAAGCGAGATTGATGAGATGGGTTTTGTTGCTTCAAGAATTTGATCTAGAGATTATTGATAGGAAAGGAAGCGAAAATCAGGTTGTGGACCATTTGTCCTGTCTAGAAGAGGAAAGGAGGACAAAAGATGGTATTGAAATTAATGATGCTTTCCCGGATGAGCAACTCCTCTCGGTTTCTTTGAATGATATGCGTGCGGATGTTGCCAATTTCCTTGTTACCGGCATTGTCCCATGTGAGCTCTCTTCTAACCAAAGGAAGAAACTCAAATGGGACAGTTTGGACTATTATTGGGATGAGCCCTACTTGTTCAAGATATGCAATGATGGAGTGATTCTCAGGTGTTTCCCCGAGGAGGAACAAATCAGCATACTTGATGCTTGTCATTCCTCTCCATACGGTGGTCATCACGGCGGGGCAAGGGCGGCATCCAATAAAGTATGAACAATAAATGAAGAACAATAAAGTTGAAGAATAATCTTGAGCGCAGAAAGCAAGAATAGCAGTGTAGAATGTTCTATTACAGTGAATGATGCCTTTACAAATGATTGGAGTCCCCTTTATATAGGAGGAAAAAACTCTAATATGTTACATATCTAATTATGACAAAGAATATTATTGGCACAGTTGTCTAACGGCGCAGTACGAATTTGTACTATTTCATACAAAACTTATCTCATATATCAGGCCCTAACCACGTGCCCTTGAGAAATTCCTGCTTTTTCTTGACTGTCATCGATTTTACACTGCCTCGAGGTAGGTCATGATGGGTCTTCGATGTTCTCTTTCGAGGCATGCATTCTGAGATCGAACACGAACTTACTTCGAGGCTTTCGAGCACGGGCTCGCAACATAATAGAGACTTCGAAATTGTACTACTCCGATTTCGGCCGTATACAGATAGTCCCCGCATTTCTTAGAATGAAATAATAAGAAACGATTTGAACTTTTTGACCCTTCGATGTCCCAATCATGATGTCAGTTGCGTGAGGTCAGCGAGTGGTGTGACAAAAGGACGTGCAGAGGTCACATCTGCACAGTTCTCGAAAAACCATAAATCAATAGCGGCTATTGGCCGTCCTTTTAACTTCCCCAACACGCTTAAATGACCCCTATAAATACTTCAATCCTTCACTCTTCATATTTTTACTTTTGACAACATCTTCAAATCTTCATCAACTCTTCTCTACATCTACCCTTTCCTTGTGTTCATCTCTTAACCATTTTCTCATTCTTCTTCTGAAATTCCACAACAAAATGGCAAAAACTTCAAAGACAGTTCCCCAAGAGGAGAAAGCCCCTTCATCATCACACTCGTCTAAGAGCAAAATGGTAGTACCTCCTCGTATTGAGGAGTGTACCCCCGGTCCTTGTGAAACATCTTCTGATTTCAAGGTCGAAAACCTTCCTCGGTTGCGGGATGATGTGAACCCATGTCTCGACATATTAGCCTAATAACCGAACCTGAACACGTGAAGGTGGATTGCCGTTGGGGGTATGCAGTACAACTGGAGATCCCTTTACCTGAAGAGGACATATAACTACTTACAAAGCGGGTTTCTTAAGCGTATACACACACCCATTCACCTTAGGTCCCGTAGAACCTTCTTTGCCCCTGCTAGATCCAGTGATCCTCGATTTTTGTCGACAACTTTGGGTGACGCTCGACCATAACTATCCTTCCTTCTGGCAGATTGTTTACCTGATTAGGTACTTTTTGAGTCAGGTCGAGGGGATGCCTTTTACCCTTGACCATCTGATTAGACTATACAGCTCTCGTTTCTATCGAGGTGGCTTGATAAGATTACAACGTTGATCTTCGAAGTCTTTTTTCGCTAGCATCGACGAAGATAAAGATCGAGGGTGGATGAGCCGCTTCGTTCGAGTCAGGACCTCCGACCTGATTCCTATTGAAAAGATGCCATTCCCCAATGAATATTAGGATAAGTCGTAGTAATCCATATGAGCTTGAAGGTTATTTCGTGTACCTATAAATACTTTGTTCTATTATATTAGACTATGATGTGAGTGCAGTAAATGAGTCTTCTCTCACTACTTATTCTTAAATTACTACGAAATAACCATAATTTTTGGCTTTTAAACTGTAAACTTATTCGAAATCATGTCAGAAAATACAATAACAAGTGATTATGTACTTGACCCGCATAAATAGACGGTCAGTTTCTTTTGACTGTTGTGTGCATATTTTGGACATTCTTTTTCTAAATATAAAAGGATAACAAAATCAGGACATAAGGAGCTGTTACTACATGTATTTTGTAGGACCTCTGAAATTGCTTTTCTTTGCTTGTTAGCAATTAGATAACAAGTTTGAAAATTACCTTGTTGTCCTTACTAATCTTTAAGTTTGTGTAAACTTTTTGAAATATTTTACCTTGCTAGGCTCTTATGTTTGACCCACTCATGTTATTTACTATATGTTCATTTGCAATTGAACTGTGCAGCGTTTTAAGATAGTATTTAAGGATCGTTTCTTTTTTTTTGTTAACATCATAACAGTTATTGGCTTCAAGCACTGGTATTTGGTCAAACAAAGTCATGAAGTTATTGATAAGGCAAATTCAGGAATTGTGCAACTTTGATACTGTCATATACATTTGATATGATATTTTGAGTGGAATATTTTTGTAAGAAGTTTGAAAATTATGATTTTATATAGTTATTAATATTACTATTTTCAAATATGCGTTAAATTTTGCACATATATAATATGAGAAAGTTTATGAGATTTTCTTTATTGTAAAGATAAAAATTATTTTCTTACAAGAAAAGAAGGTTATCCTTTTACCATTTTAAGAATTAAGCATACGAAATTTTTTACTCTTTATATGAGATTTAAGAAGATTATAAGTTGAGAAAATATATATGTATTCTTATATAGATGTTATAATGAAATAATAATATATGAATTTATTTTATATGGTACCACATGTTATACTTTAGACTGTAAAATTTCTTTTGTTTCAAGTCAGTTGGAGAAAATAATACTAAGGTTATATTATATTACCGGGTAAGAGGACACAATCTAATTACCTAATAAGTTGATAAAGATTAATAATCCCCGAACCAAAACGTGGCAGGAAGGTGGAAGGGCTCAAAGCCCAATTATGTGACTCTTATACTCTCTGACTTATTAGTGTTTCTCGTAACCACCAGCTCATCCATTAGAAATTTCATCTTATGATTTACCAATCTCAGAGGGGAAAGCATGCAACTTTCTGGCTAGTCAACAATCTGTTTAACATTTCTTAGATATGGAACACTATGTAATGGAAGAAGGGAGTGGAAGATTCCCGTTCAACTCCTCTTTATTTTTATTCGTACTCTCATATGCCTCATTAGGAACCTCCCCAATTATTCCAGCACCAAGCTCAAACTTGATGAAAGTAAACCGACAAACTAGAGGTAAAATAATACTGCTTATCCTAAAAGTATAGATGTTTTAGTGGCAGAACTATTCAAAACGGCATGGAGGATGCTAGGTCTGGGCTATGTTAAGTACTCCAAAATAAGAATAACTTAGGATTTTTTTTTACAGGTATGTTAAGGCTACAAACAAATTACTCTATTCGTAGAAATGCTAGAAATGTGTATATTCTTTTTCTCCCATGTGTCATATTATCCTATCATTTGTGCATATGTCTCAAAAGTACTTAAGTTGGTAAAGTTTATTTCATGATATTAATCAGAGGTATAATGGTCTTATGACATGCTGATAGATTTTATTGATGTACTTCTCATGCATTGCATTCATTTATACATGCACATTGACCCATGACTCAGACGGCGTTATATACGCGTATATATATATGTTTATATGTTGATGGGATATGGGAAAGGTTATGGCATTATATATGCACCACTACATGATCAGCTGGTATACGTTGATGATTTGCCCACAGTGGCCGAGATGATATGATGAGATGCCCTCAGAGGCTTGATGATGTTATGTACGTACAGACCTATGTATTGCATGACATTTATATACATATGTATGACATTATAAGTATTTCATGATTTACAAGGATGGGCTGTGGAATGCCATAATTATGTCTGATTTTAAGTATGACATTTATATCCGATTTTATGATAATTATGGCATTCCACAGCCCATCCTCGGAAGGCTCGAAATGCAGTTCGAGGATCGACCCCGAGGGTTGCCCATGATCGACCTCGGGGCATTACAAATCTGTGGTTATCATAGACAATCGGGAAACCCCCGATAAGCATGTGATTACAGCTGATTAGGTCTGAAAATATAGTAAGTCCGTACCGTGACATTAAATAGTTCTACCAGCTGCGTATCTTTGTAATACATGCATATGTATTGTGTTGGGATTCCCCTCTCTTATATAAAGGGGACCCTTATCGTTTCTTGCACACATGATATTCAATACAAGAACATTCTCTGCTCTTTAACTTAAACATTCTATACTATCAGCTCTTTTGATTTATTGCTTACATTTATTGTGTTTCATTTATTGTTCTTCATTTATTACTCACCATTGATCATACAACCACCTTCGAGGTCCATAGAACTATTATAGCTTCATCGACCATCCACTGTTAATACCGAGCCTCGACCTTGAGGTCCTATCTCGGCCAGCTCGAGGCCCCGATTTAAGGCAGTCTGATTGGACTATCTCTATTCCCTTTTACTTTTATCTCATTTCCCTTACTCATACTTAGCATCTATTGCTTAAACAATTAACATTAAAATAAATCACATATTTTTAGAACCACAAATCATATTTAATTGTAATTACCATTTTCAAGGTAAACAGTTTGGCGCCCACCGTGGGCTAAAAATAATAGTGGCTGTTTTAGTGCTGGTTTACTGAAAAGCACAAGTCATTCTTCACATTTTTTCTTGTCCAAGAATCTTTGATTTCAGGTCAATATGTCTAACTCAGCAAATACACACGAAAACAATGGCCATGAGGACCATGGAGAGAATGGTGTAGTTTTTTCAGGCGCTGGTGTACCACCGCGAAACCCTGAGGACGCACCAGGCCCAATTCCAGTGGATGTGGGCTCACGCAACGCCCAACATGTCGATATTAGCTCCCGCACTGATGGGGATATAAGTCGGGGAAATGAATAGGAGGTTAATAAGGCCCTAGCTCTGGAGGAAAGAGAGGTTAGCCTTCACGTTTTTTTTTTAAATGATGCAGGCACAACAGTTGGTGATTGCTCATCTTCAAAGCCATAAAAACACTCCGAGTTTAGTGGCACCGGAAATGGCTCGTCGAGTCGAACAGGCACTGGAGAGATAGAGTAACAACGGGTCAGCAGTCGACCCCTCTATTATGAAAATGCTCGAAAACCCCACAAAGAGAATTGAATCAGGCGAAAAGAAGATATAAGCTATAGACAAAAAGGCGGATACCTACAATTCAAGGGTCGACCAGATCCCAGGCGCACCCCCGATTCTGAAGGGTGTAGATTCAATGAAATTTGTGCAAAGGCCGTTCCCATCAAGCGCGGCTCCGAAGTCCATCCCGAAGAAATTCAGAATGCCCGATCTCCCAAAGTACAATGGGACCTCGGACCCCAGCGAGCACATCACTGCCTACACTTGTGCCGTAAAGGGAAATGACTTGAAGGAGGACGAGATTGAGTCCATCCTATTGAAAAATTTCGGAGAAACGTTATCAAAGGGGGGCTATGATGTGGTATAACAACCTAACTCCGAATTCAATAGATTTATTTTCCATGATGGAGGATTCTTTTATAAAGGCACATGTCGGTGCCATCAAGGTTGCTACAAGGAAATCCGACGTTTTCAAAATCAAACAGAGGGAAAATGAGATGTTACGGGAATTTCTATCTCTCTTTCAAATGGAGCGAATGGAATTACCACCGGTCTTCGATGACTGGGCAGTGCAGGCCTTCACCCAGGGCTTGAATGAACGAAGTTCGATAGCTTCGACGCAGTTGAAGTAGAACTTGGTAGAATATCCCACCGTCACTAGGGCGGATGTCCACAATCGATACCAATCCAAGATCAGGGTCGAGGACGACCAACTAGGAGCCCCCTCAGGCTCGGTGTATCCTAGCAGGCTCCTGAAAAAGGAACCAAGGCTAAATAAGGAAAGGTACCAACAATACACTGAAGATCGAAGAAACACCACAAGGCGTAACATACCTCGAAACGACCATAGGGTAGACCGAGGTCAAAATCCTCGGGGACTCGTAAACAGAGCCGGTTTCGACAGGCACACAAGACCGGACGGAGGCACCTCGATTATCTAAATACAACTCCAACATCGATGTTTCAGTCATCGTATCGGCCATAGGTAAAATCAAAGACACCAAATGGACATAACCCATACTATCAGATCCATCGCAAAGGAACCATAACTTAGTATGTGAATTTTACGGCGCACACGGTCATAGGACCAAAGATTGCAGACAGCTCCGGGAGAAAGTAGCTCGATTAATCAACAAGGGGCATCTCTAATAATTCTTTAGCGGCAGATCTAAATATCAAATTCGGGAAAGAGAGGCTAACAGGAAAAATGAAACAGAAGAGCCATAATATGTCATCCATATGATCATTAGAGGAATCGACATCCCACAAGAACCCGTCGTCAAACGAACAAAAATATCCATCACCAGGGAAAAGCGAAATCGAGGTTACATACCAAGAACAATCTCACATTCTGCGACGAGGATATCGAGACCCTTTCTCAGCCTCACAAGGACGCGTTGGTAATTTTGTTTCTTGTGAATACATTTCAAATTAAACGTGTGCTTGTGGATCAAGGTAGCCCGGCCAACATAATCAGGTCGAGGGTAGTGGAGCAGCTCGAACTGCTCGACCAGATCGTGCCCGCTTCTCGAGTCCTCAACGGATTCAACATGGCGAGCGAGACAACGAAAAGGGAGATAACCCTCCCGGTCAACGTGTCCGGCACAACCCAAAATACCAAGTTTCACATCATCGACGGAGACATAAGGTACAATGCCTTGCTCGGAAGCCGTGGATACACTGAAAGAGGTAGTACCATCAACCCGTCATCGAATGATGAAGTTTCCAGCGAAAGAGGGAATAAAAACAGTATACGGGGAATAACATGCAGCAAGAGAGATGTTCGTGGTACATGATGTGGCACCGACATTGACGCCTTCAACATCGAATGAGCCAAAGGATAAGCAAACAGTCGAGTAGCAGTCACAAACTACACCCTCGGCTGCACCCGAATTAATGAGCAAAGGACCGTACCACGTCCTCGGAACAAAGCACCTGAAGCACATCGAGGCTCGAACGCCATCGCTGCAAAGGTATGACCATCTCCCTTTTTTACTTGCATGTTACACCAACCTATATGCAGGTGTCCGATAAAAGGAATCGAAACATCTTCCATCTTGAAGACCTTAGGTTTTAAAGTATGCATTGCACTCTTTTCCTTCAATCGGATTTTATCCCAGGACGGGTTTTACCGGCAAGGTTTTTAACGAGGCAACATTTATATTCTACCTAAGGAGAACTCAAACAAGTATTCAAGTTTTCTATCCAATCAACCTCGAATACTGGGGGGCATACCCCCGGGAGATCACCTCCCCCGAGAAATCTAAATAAGCCAATGAGGGTTTCGATAGGAAAACGATGTATCGGGCCAAACGGTCAAATGAACCGTGTCTACAAAGAATAATCAAACCCTCAACGGCGAAAACATGTATACTTGTACCAAGTAATCAAATAGGTTTCTTTTACCATCAAAACGCTTTGTGATTCAAAGAAGTTGCTACTATCACAAGGAAAGGCCTTCGATGTTTCGGGGACTGTCTCCGACTGTCACCCCATCGAGCTATCAAAGCTTGAGGCCATAAGACCCCAAGCGGGCAACCTCGAGTCCAAAAGCCCTCCATATGGAGACACTATATTTGTAAGTCCTACGGGCATGGTCAAATCTGTAAGTCCTACGGGAATTATCAAATCTGTACGACCTCTAGCAAGGCATGTCCAATTTAAAAGACCTTAAAAAAGGCATAATCCCGATATTAAAGTCAAGGCTATATATTCGAACTTGTAAGACCCCTCAAAAGGCATATCCTCGATATAGATGCCGAGACTACCTCACTCGGGGACTAAAAGGCTACGGCCAAACACAACGACTACGGTCGAAAGGCTACGGCCAAACATAACGACTACGGTAGAAACGCTACGCCCAACCACAACGACTATGGTTGAAAGGCTACGGCCAAATACAATGACTACGGTCGGAAGGCTACAGCCAAATACGAGGACTACAGTTATAAGGCTCCGGCCAAACTAACGCGACTAGGGGACCCCCTAGTGTCGCCATAAAATAACAGTCTACCATCGGTATAAGCAATAACGCTTCGATCATATCAGCTCCAAACAACAAAAAGGCTTCGAAACAGTTCGTCCGTCTAGCGAAACCTCCTGAGGTGCTCACTTATCATCACGTACCAGCTCATAATCGAGGTTCTTATCGAACCGTCGAAGAGCCAGACGAACACAAAAAATTTGAAACATCTTTAACGAGGGAAACATATAGCCTATATTAAAGGTCGTACAGACCCAATGCATAAGAGCCTAAGCGCTAGCCTGAAAGGCCTCAAGGCCGATTTAAAAACCTAAGGGCCGATGAGTTCAAGTCGTAACCCGACTAGATGACTGAGCCCGAAACGGTTAACTAAAACGTCTAAGGGCATATGCGTAAGAGCCTACGGGCCAACCTAAAATGCCTAAGGGAAAATGTGTAAGAGCCCACGGGCCAGTCTAACAAGCGTCAGGGCCAATTTGTAAACCTAAGGGTTTTACCTCGAAGTCCAATTCATTTGGCTAATCGTTGACAAATATCAAAATTCGGAAAGACAAACACAAGCAAAGAAAAGTTCCCAAAAGGAGAAAGTCGTGCGGTTTCCTTTCATATATACATGTATTACAAATACACATTTACAATACCCCCACAGGGAGACTTATGCAAAGAAGAAAAAAGGAGAACATAGTCTACTCATGGGACTAGTTCCCTCGAAGGCCCTCAAATATCAGCATCGACACCGGGAGAAAGGAAAAACTTGGCGTCGATCTCATCCGCCTTGGCCTATTTTATATCCTCTAAGAGATCGAGGCCCCTAGCGTGTATCTCTTCGAGGGTTTCCTTCTGAGATCTACACTAGGAATATTCCTTGCTTCTCCTCTCTCTGTCGAAAACTCTTCTCAGCTCAGCCCGAGCATCGACATCATTTTTTAAATAAACGACCACTTTCTTGTCGGCCTTTTCTCCAGCTTCTTCAGCTTCGGCACAGGCATCAACAACTTCGGCTTTCATTTGCAAAAGTTCGGCCTCGATCCTTTCGATCTTGCTCGCCTGCACCGAGTTGCCTTCACGATCGTTCTGGAGGTTCACTTCGAGGGAAGAAGCCTTGGCAAGAGCGTTCTTTTCGGCCACTACACGGGTGTCTATCTAAGCCCTTAGCCCATTGCACTCATGCTCGTCCTGACCAACTTTTCCCCTAAGGCGTTCCAAGTCCTCTGTTTTTTCCTGCAGCTCAAAAATATCAGAATATTAGTCTCTGAAGAAAGGAAAAGAAACATGTATATCAACGAAATGAAGGTTACCTATCTCTCGAGGTGACCTTCGTAATCATGGCTTCGACTCACCTAGTACCAAAGGTGTATTAGATCCTTTGCTCGTTTATCACAAAGGATCCTGAGGGATTTCTCCCCGACCAAGTCTTTCCGCAACTTGGTTTCACAGCGGAGCAACTCAGATCTGAGCTTATCAAAGGCCTATGAAAAATAAGCTCCATTCAGAAAATGAAAATGCGAAGTTGAAAGATCGAAGAATCATCAAAGCTCACAGAGCAGAGCCGCTAAGCCTCCTCAAAGGTTGAGCAAGCATCTGCTGGACTAGCCCCATCGGCCCCAATTGAGACACTCTCAGTTGGAAAATGATCGCTCGAGACCCCACTCGGTTTAGGCGTTCCCTGGCCCCGAACGTCCCTTGAAGTACCTTCGACGGGAGAAGAAGATAGGGGTAAATGATCCTCGCCCCTTGAAGTGCCTTTGATGGGGGAGGAAGCTGCTGGTGAAGGATTCTCGCTCCTTCCCTCTCGTGGAGCCTTCCTCTCGAGGTCAGAGGCTTCAGGCACAACGGGCTCGGAAACCTCGGAAGGATCCCTGGTTTGAGACATCGATGCAGAACCATCCTCCCCAGGAGTACTGATGTCCACATAATGGCCTATATATATAAGGTCCTCTTCAACGATGGCATCTTCCTTGTGCCCCTGGGCAGGCTCCGTCTCATGATGAATTTCCTCGTCCATCGAGGGTCTTTTCATCTTATTATCTTCCCTCTGCTCCAAAATAGACGGCCCTTTCCTCTCCTCAAGGGGGGACAACCTCATCTAGGAGAATCCACCAATGCCTATGGTGATGAAGTTAATACACATAAAAGAAAGTACCTTTCATGAAAGTAAACCACACAACACGTATCATGGTGTTTTACTTCTCATATGCCCTTTGACAGATCGCACCACTTGCGCTCGTCATATGATGAGGAAGCTGCCAACTTCCGACTCCAATCCGCAAGATCGGGGATCTCCTCCGGCATCCACGGAACCGCTGAGAGGGAGAAAAAGAAACATTCTTATTAACTAACGAAGCAAAGGCACCGAGTTTCGATGTAAAACTTACGTTGGAAGTTCCATTTTTTTGGAAATGGCATGAACTCGGCAGGGATGATGTCGGTGGTCCTCACTCGAACAAATCTACTTAACCAACCTCGATTTCTGCCTTTTTACGTCGTCGCCAACAAAGAAAGGTTTAGTGGATTGGCGTTGTAACATTATCAGACCTCAAAAATGTAGAGGCCGATATAACTTAATAAGGTGGCTAAGGGTTAACTCAAGCTTAGCTTTCTCGGTGAAAAACCTCATCATTAGCACTATCCGCCAAAACAATGGATGAAACTGAGCTAAAGTAACCCAATCTCTTGTACAAAATTCGAGTACGAGGCGGTCTACGGGGCCAAGTGTAAATGGATACGTATATACACTCAGGAACCCCTCTACGTGGGTAATAATATTCTCCTCTAGGGAAGGTATCTGAAGCATCACATTCCCCCCCCCCCCACCCATAGTCTTTC
>ML298711.1:24679-39759 GCA_005239495.1 Nicotiana undulata
CCCCCCCCCACCCATAGTCTCTCCTCACGGCCTCAAGGTGCTTCTCTTCTATCAAGCGGATAAACCTCGAAGCGTTCTATCTATGGCTCGAGGCGTCGAAAGGTTTCTCTAGCGCAAAATCATTATTCAAAGCAAAACAACTCGAGGTTAACACGTCATACGTCGGCAGTGTACCACCGATCAGACAAGAAGCAGAGGCTGAGCTTCCCGCTTCTTGGTGAGAGGGTTTGGGCATAGCATCCATAACTTCTTTGGTGTAAGAAAAAGGAGATAAAACTCACAACAAGAGCCTCAAGCTGAAGTGGTGGAAGAACTGATGAGAGGAAAACTCTATAAGAAAGACAGTTGCTCAAAGCGGCAAAATCTTCAAATGTAGAAAGCTAACAAATATATAGGGCAAGTAGCGGTTGTTCGCCTGCTTTAAAGGCTAACTAATTATGACAAGGTCATTACAATCTTTTGGGGAAGTGTACCGACGGGACCACCTCGGTCACTTCACAGGTCATGTCATATGAATGACCCTGAACAAGGGGTCGAGATCCCCATAAAAATCTGACCTTGAGATGGTACCCTATCTCAAGGATCTCTATTATTACAACTATGGATCTTATCGATATTAATCTATCCTCGAGATGGTGCCCGATCTCGGGGATCTCTGTCACTACAACCATGGGCTCTAAGCAGTTGCCGATACCAATCTAGCCTCAAGATGGTACCCGATCTCGAGAACCTTTCTTACTACAAATACAGGTCCTAAAGGAACTATTAATCCAGCCTCGAGATGGTACCCGGTCTCGAGGATCGTTGTTACTACAAGTGTAGGTTCTAAAAGGAGCTATTGAGATCCACATATCGATCCCGCCCGAGATAATACCCGATCTCGAGGGCTTTATCATTTCGAGAATGGGCTCTAAAATGCCGACATCGAAATTCAAGAGATTGTCTTTGCCTTGGAAATAAAATACTTGAAGCAACAAATCCTTTTGTATTACCAAAAATACATTTACAGAGGTATCATTACAAAGCTCCTCCGAGGAGCCGATGCACAAAAGGGAAGAAAAGAAAGAGCAAAACAGTGGGTGAATCTATTCCTCACCAATAATTGGCGCTTGCCTCTTCGGGTGCTTCCCTCTTGGCCTGAGAACGGGGATGGGCAATAGCCCGAACCAGCTTCAGCTCGACCTTTTAAGATATTTCCCTAGCCCGATTATTGGCGGCCGCAGCATCTCTTTTGTATGAGGCTAGGTGATCATCGGCCTCAGTCTTGGCCGCAGATAGTGAAGCGACCTCCTCCCGGGCACTCCGAAAAAGGTCCTGGGTTGAGGTCAACTCTCCTCACAAAAGGTCCCTCTCCGAGGCCACAATATCATTTTGCCTCCTCAACTCGAGGATCTCCACACCCTTGGCTGCAACCTCTTCCTGAAGTTGCCCCATTAGGGCATTCGTTTGCTCGATCTACGAGAACAGATCAAGTTAGTAAGTGCCAAGTTATGGGAATAAGAAAATGAATCTGCGAATTTCATATTAACTGCTCGGCAAATCTAGCTTGCTCCTGGTGTCCCAGGCTGTTCCGAAGCTCATTCAACTCCTTGTCCTTTCGGGCCGAGGAAGCCTTTGATGCATTGAAGTCCGTGATGAACTTCTCTAGCTCCTCCTCACACCAAGTAAGCTCATCTTGAAGCTTAGAAAATGCGTGGTCATACAGCTTCTAGACCTACAGTATAAATGAAAAACGTTAGAAAAGCAAAGATAGAAATTCAAAGCACAAGTGATATGTCTAAGGGGATTACCTGCTTTTGGAGCTTTCCAGTCTCCTCGAGGGCGACGGCGGCATCAAGGTCGGTTTCCTCCTTGAGGATGACGAAGTAATCTTTGAATGTATCGTCCTCTCCCAGATAGGCCCCCACATGGGCGGCGCCCCTATTATGAGCATCCCTTATCTCCCCTGTGGAAAATGAAGGGCCCAAATTGAAGCCACCCACAACATCGATCTCTATCGGAGTTTCTGCTTGCCCCAGAAATACTTCGGATTCAAGCACTCCGAACTCTCCTTTTTGGAGTTGTTGCTGCAGAGCTGCTTCTAGATCTTGCGCCTTTTCTCTTGGTTACACCTGCTTTTGTATGGTTGCTTTTGAGTTGCACCTGCTTCTTATTTCAACAAAGAACAATTTGTTAGTTTGAAACGGTGGTTGGTTTTGCGGCCTTGATTATTTCAAGCTGGTTGGTCTGAGCCTTGTGACGATGATCTCAACCGCTTGCTTGCTTGCTCGCTGGGGATTGGGTCTCATCTCTAATCCAGGGGACCTTGGCTTTTCAGATTTTGTTGTGGTGATCGGTCACGTGGGACCCAACATTTCAACTTTATTCTACCATTGCATGTCTTTCACTTGTTTTCCTTTCGGATTTCTAGAGCATCGGGGGGAATTGTTTCCCCTCGAATTCTGTTGCAATGGTTAGTCGTGTGGGACTTAACCCTTTTCCAACTTTATTTTAACTTCATTGGCCTTTCATTTCTGAGTTTTCCTTCCATTTGACTTTAAAGCATTTGGAGCATTTCGGCTTTTAATCTTTTCTGAGGGGGTTAGCCACGTGGGACTTAACCTTTCACTCCAATTGACTTTGTAGGTATTTCGATTTGATCTTCTCCCTTCAAAAGTTGTGTTTAAAGCATCGGCCGTTGCGGCCAGTCGGGATCGACTTGATGCCCCTGACGAGGCTCGGTGCCCTTTGCATATTGGCTTGCGTCAAACGAGAAACTTGTAAGTCAGTTTTTCCATCCTTTCTTTGTTTTGCCTTAAAAATAGAGTCAGACTTACAGGGATTGAAAGAAAATAACAAAGAAATGGAGACTATGAATTTTGACAAGAAATATCCCATTTGGGGAGAGAAAAAGGACCTATCTGGAGTGCACGCGGCTTTCAATGAACATGACATGTGTCTTGGACTGGATGCCTGATCTATATAAACCATCTGACTCTCAGAAATTCGTCACGACTTTTAACTCGATGTTGAGAAACCTTGCCCCAGACCATGTCGATATCAGTAACCGATCATCCTCTTTTCAATTAGTAGTGCCCTTTTCAGGTTTTCACCAGCTAACCTCTCTTATTTCTCTTCTCGCCATCGCCCTGTAGTGCTTTTTGCGAGTTTTCACCAACAAGACTCTCTCATGTTTAATTTCTCTACTCACCGTTGCCTTATGGTGCCCGTGTGGGTTTTCACCGATAAGACTCTCTCATTTTAGTTTCTCTCATTGCTGGTATGAGTTCCAGATAGATGTATCCTCCCATTCTGGCTTTTCTTTGCCGATCGATCGGAAGGACTTGACTAGGATTTTGGGGTAAAAGGAATTTGTATTGAATTACAACCTTGGAACTTTCAGGCGAATCATTGTCGCATCTCGACACTTTCCCCAACTTAAACTCTTGGGGGATGTGGATTTTTATTCTGGTGTGACTGAACCCCAAGGAGAGGCTGCCTACGTATCATTTCGGAATCAAGTCAGACGTAGTTCAGGCAGTTTTTGTTTTTGTTTTGATATTTTTTTTTTTTGCTTTTGATTTCTTTTGATTTTTCCTTTCTCTCTTTTATTTTATTATTATTTTTCCTTTTCTCTTTTTATTTTCTTTTTCTTTTCTCTTTTTTTTATTTTTTATTTTTTATTTTTCTTTTCTCCCTTTTCCAAATTCCAAGGAGGGTAGTCAAGGAAGAGTAACCAGCTCAAAGGGTTTACAAAAATGATAGTGTTTGGGGTAGCACGAATGAAAAACCTTCATCATTTCGATCATCAGTATCATCATCATGAAAAGGTCAAACATAATACCTTTTGACTGCATCTGCATTGACAGCCGTTTCGGGGTCATTTCCTTCGATGTCTCCCAAGTACAACGCTCCTTTTAGAAGCAATTTCCTTATGATGTACAGACCTCTCCAATTCAGGGCAAATTTTCCTTTCGCCTCTTCGTGGTGTGGGAGGATATGTCTTAACACAAGTTGCCCTACTTCAAAGTTCCTAGGCCGCACTTTCTTGTTGTAGGCGCGGGTCATTCTTTGTTGGTACATCTGCCCATGGCAAACTACGTCCATCCTTTTCTCGTCAATCAAAGTTAATTGCTCCAATCGGGTTTTGACCCATTCGTCATCCTCAATTTCTGCTTCGACAATAATCCGGAGGGAGGGAATTCCAACTCCTGCGGGTATTACGGCTTCAGTGCCATAAACCAATAGATAAAGAGTAGCTCCAACCGACGTGCGCATTGTCGTGCGATATCCCAGTAATGCGTAAGGCAATTTCTCATGCCATTGCCTAGAAGTTTGAATCATTTTCTTGAGGATTTTCTTAATATTTTTGTTTGCTGCTTCAACAGAGCCATTGGCTTTGGGCCGGTAAGGGGTGGAATTGCAGTGTGTGATTTGGAACTGTTCACATACCTCCCTCATCAAGTTACTGTTTAGATTCGCGGCATTGTCGGTAATTATAGTCTTTGGGATACCAAAACGACAGATGATATAAGAGTGCACGAAATCCACCACCGCTTTCTTGGTGATAGCTTTGAATGTGACTGCCTCAACCCACTTTGTGAAATAGTCGATAGCGACCAAAATAAATTTGTGCCCGTTTGAGGCCCTTGGCTCGATCGGCCCGATGACATCCATTGCCCAGGCGACAAACGGCCAAGGTGCTGACATAGGATGCAATTCTAATGGTGGCTCATGGATTAAATCGCCGTGTATTTGACACTTATGGCATTTTCGGACAAAGCTGAAACAATCTTTTTCCATGGTCATCCAATAATACCCGGCCCGCAAGATCTTCTTTGCAAGGACGTATCCATTCATGTGGGGACCGCATACTCTTAAATGCATCTCGTTCATAATATTTTCGGCTTCTCTGGCGTCGACACATCTTAATAGATTCAGATCGGGAGTCCTCTTATACAGTACTTCCGCACTTAGGAAGAAACTGCCGGCGAGTCTCCGGATGGTTCTCTTTTGGTCCCCGTTGGCCTGCTTTGGATATTCTTTGTTTTCAAGAATCTCTTGACATCGTGATACCATGGTTGGATATCGGGCTCTACTTCGACCGTGTTGCAATAACCCTGCCTTTCCTTGATTTGAATTTCCAATGGGTCGATGTGAACATTACCCGGATATGGCAGCATTGCCTCTAGAGTAGCTAGTGCATCGGCTAATTCGTTGTGGCATCGTGGAATATATTTTAACTCGACAACTTTGAATCGTTTGCTAAGATCTTCCACATGTTGTCTGTATGGAAGGAGCTTAACGTCTCGAGTTTCCCATTCTCCCTGAGCCTGTTTGATGATCAAATCTGAATCCCCCATGATCAATAACTCTTCTACATCCATGTCAATAGCCATGTTCATACCCATTAAACAAGCTTCATATTCGGCAGTATTGTTTGTACAGAAGAAACGAAGACGGGCCGTGGTGGGATAGTGTTGTCCCGTGGGTGAAATCAAGATCGCCCCAATCCCAACACCTTTTGCATTTACAACTCCATCAAAGAACATTTTCCAAGTGTTGGCATCCTCAGAAGTTATCTCGACTGAATTTACCTCCTCGTCTGGGAAGTAAGTACTTAGGGGTTGGTAGTCGTCATCGACGGGATTTTCTGCTAAGTGATCTGCCAAAGCCTAGGCCTTCATTTTCGTGCGGGTGACATAGACTATGTCAAATTCGGTGAGCAGAATCTGCCACATAGCTAATCTCCCGGTGGGCATTGTCTTTTGGAGTATGTACTTTAATGGATCCAGCCTAGTGATGAGGTAGGTGGTATAAGCCAGTAAATAATACCAGAGTTTCTGAGCGACCCAAGTTAGAGCACAACGCGTTCTTTCCAACAGCGTATACTTGGATTTGTAGCTCGTGAACTTCTTGCTCAAGTAATATATGGCATGTTCTTTCCTCCCGGTTGCGTCATGTTGCCCGAGAACACACCCAAAGGAATTTTCTAACACTATCAGGTATAAGAACAAAGTCCTTCCTGGTTCTGGTGGGACTAGCACTGGCGGGTTTGACAGATATTCTTTGATCTTGTCGAAAGCGTTCTGGCATTCGTCCGTCCATTTGATGGTTGCATCTTTCTTCAACAGCTTGAATATTGGCTCACAAGTGGACGTCAACTGAGCGATGAACCTGCTGATGTAATTCAACCTACCCAGCAGGCTCATGACCTCCTTCTTGGTTATTGGGGGTGGGAGATCCCGAATAGATTTTATCTTTGTCGGGTCCAGTTCGATGCCCCGTCGGCTGACTATAAACCACAGTAATTTCCCAGACGGAACTCTGAAGGCACATTTGGCGGGGTTTAGTATCCTATGTGGATTGCCTACGTATCACGACGCCGCGATAATCAGATCATTACGTAGTTCAAGGGATAAATCTAAAGGAAAGAAATAAACATTTTTCGAAACTTTCATTCATTGAATAAAATACTTTCAACTTCATGAGAAACTTCAGTACATTTTTGAAACTTTAAAAACTATAAAAGACTCAAGACACACTTTCTTGGAAATGTAAACACTACAGTGGACTTGGACAGGTCTACAAATGGAAAATAAAATATAGACTCGAGAAATATCAAAAATACATCAGTGCTTTCATTGCTTCAGGTACCCGTGGGGCATCATTCGGCCTTGCCACGGGCCTGTGTGCTATATCTTGTTGGAGGCGATAGAGGTCATCCATTATCTTGTGGACGAATATCATAACCGCTGAGAAGAAGGTGGTCTGAGTCATATCTTCACATTCCTGGCATTTGGTGACAGTGTAATCATCTATCTCCCGGACCCTCTGTCCGATGATACCTTTCTCCTGAAGTAGACGCTCGATCTGCTGAGATCTTGCTTCTAAAGCCTGGGCGTCTTTGTGAGTCTGCTTTTTCCACTGTCACAATTCTTCTTCCAACTGGGATATCATGTCATAACATTGTTCTCTTTCTACCTTAATCCTTTGTGCTTGTTTGGCCATCTCGTTTTCAAAGGTGGCCATTCTTTCTTTCAAACCCAGAACTTCTTGGTCATTCTTTCTCTTCAATTTTTGCACGAATTCTGCCCTATCTTCGGCATTCTTTGACAACTTTGCTCGAGCTCGGGTCAAATCTTCCTCGGCTTTGTCCAAATCGTCACCATAGCTAAACAACCTTTGCCTGAGACTGGTGACAAGTCTTTCGTCGGCTCTACTTCTTTCGGGGTTTTCAATGGCTATCTTCATTTTCTGGATTTGAGCCCTGAGGGATTCATTTTCTTTGTTCAACCTATTTCTTTCCCCTTCGGCTACAGCGGTTTGCAAAGTGTTTTCAAATTTGAGCTCTCGTATCTGGGCCTCCAGTTTACTTATTGTAGCCCAGTAGTTATTTTCCTTTTCTAGCCAACCCCAGTGTTCTTGTGTCTGCTCAGTAAAATGCTGCACATGAGGTCTTTTCGCAGGTCGCTCCGGTTCTTGGTGCTCTCGGTCTCTTCTACCATACCAAGAAATATAGGCTGGCTCTACTTCCCCTTGAGATAAGTTTCTCACTCGAGTCTAAGGCTCTAAGAATCTGCACTGGTTCCATCCGAAAGTCCACTCGATTCGGTCAGCGGTCAATGAACTCAGATGTGAGTGCCAGGCTTCTGTGCCCTTAGGAAATTTGTGGCCTTCTACCGGGGTATTGTGTTCTTCAATACAATTCAGACCGGTTAAGCCGTAGTTCATGTAGCCTGGGCGGCGGCAGAGGTGCTCGATCATCCAAATCTGTAGGAGCAGATTGCACCCTTCAAAGAACTTTCCTCCTGATTGGAAAATGGTCAGAGCACGGTAAATCTCGGCTAAGATCATTGGTATAAGGGTGCCATTTCTCTTCTTTATCATGAAATCCGCCATCCCTACTAATCTGATATCTATAAGTCCGTCATCTCTGGGGCAGATTAAGGTGCCCAGGAACGCTACCACGAAAGCTAACCCCCGGCGGGCTTCCCATTTAGCCTGATTCTTGTGGTGAGTTAGACCAGTATTTTTAGCTTCATAGCCCCGAGGATCTCCATAATGTTTGTACAGGAAATAGAAAGTGCAGAACCCTTCCGCCAGGTGTGAGTCTTGAGTGTCCCGACTGAGTATTTTTAGCTTCATAGCCCTGAGGATCTCCATAATGTTTGTGCAGGAAATAGAAAGTGCAGAACCCTTCCGCCAGGTGTGAGTCTTGAGTGTCCCGACTGAGTATTTTTAGCTTCATAGCCCTGAGGATCTCCATAATGTTTGTACAGGAAATAGAAAGTGCAGAACCCTTCCGCCATGTGTGAGTCTTGAGTGTCTCGACTGTTGTTCAAAATATCCAAGAACTTATGCGGAGTTACCGCCCTAGGTGCCACCGGATACCAACTTCTAAGATTGTCACCGAGACCAGCATACCCCGTTATTTCCTCTAGCGTGGGCGTCAACTCAAAGTTTTAAAAGTGGAACATGTTGTGGGCGGGGTCCCAAAATGACACTAAAGCTTCGACGATATCCAACCTCGGCTTGATTTTCAGAAGGCTAGTGAGTCCGCCCAAAGCTTTTATGGCAGACTTTCTACTAATTTCCCCCAGGTCGCTCCACCACATATGGAGTCCCACGGGAATTTCCTCGACAACGCCAAAAAGAATGTTTTCAACCGTATTCATCCTGCACATTTGTTTAAATGTTTTGATTAAGAAAACAAAGCCATAAAAGGTTTTGACTGAATGCGAAAAAGTGTTATTTTTTGCAAAAGTTTTGTAATAAAAATGAAATGGACTGTCTTTGCTAATACGGTCCCTCAATACTTCGGGTAGGAAGCTTTTAGGTTTGTGCTCGCTAATTGCGCCAAAACTTTTGAAAAGACTATAAGTGACTATTTTTGCAAAAACAGCCTTCCGGCGTCCCGTTGGGACAATTGGCTATTTTAGGCAAGAACAACATCACCTAATTTTGCGACCGTATTTTCTATGTTGGTTTTGAAAATAAGGTTGGACCCGATAAGAGTTGCCTACGTATCTCACATCCGGTGAGAATCAAACAATACGTAGTTCGGGAAATCTCGACACAATTTTGAAAAATATGCACCGACTCATTTTATTTTGAAATACTATTTCCAGAGTTTTGGGATAATTTTGAACATCGGGTTACTTCAAAAATCGGCTAAATCTCCTATTCTGTTCCTCTCTTGGTTTTTCTATTATCACTTTTCTTTTGTTTTTAGCCGGTCAACAAACAAACCATAACAAAAATGTTGTACACATAGCAAGTAGGATGCATCAGGATAGTCTTTCATTTTGGGTTCACCTGTCCTAGATGGACCCAACCCCTGTGTTGAGTCCCCTAAGTCAAATGCACGTGATGCAAGTAAACGTTCCTACTAGGGATCCGGCATGAGGCTATGTCATACTAGGTTGATACCCTGGGGTTTTGTTCTAGACAAGGCTTACCCGAGCGGACAGCTCGAGCCGAGGTCGGGGCAGCATACCGGGAATACAGAAGTTTCACCGGCTTTGCAACTTTTTCGTACCTCGTTCTAAAATTTGGATGACTTTAACAGAAAATAAGTCACACGAAGTGCACACTTCCCAGATGATTTAGAAGACTCATAGAGAAGAAGGGTTTCGGCATAGTTTTATACGCAGTTCAAATAATATCGAAGCGGTAAATGAGGCAATTAGCACATCGGGTTTAAACACGTAAAATCATACAATGAAAGCCAAAATATAACAGTTATACAAGCTCGAATTCTTGAACCCTGAACCAGAGATTCTAGGTTCGTTCCCCCAGCAGAGTCGCCAAAGCTTTCACACCTCCTTTTTCACTACCCCGTATTGATGAAGGGTAACGAGGGAGTTTTTCCAATTAAAGTGACATTATTTGGTTTTGGGATTTGTTGTTAGATTTCAGAGTCGCCACCCGGATTTTTGACGATGTTCCGGGACACCGTTTTGTTTTGAAAATCCCAAACCGAGGAAGATTTGACTCTGTTTTGATTTTGTCTGCGACCAGAAATCCGAGTAAGGAATTTTGTTAACCCGAGAGAAGTTGTTAGGCATTCTCGAGTTCTGTGGTTCTAGCACGGTCGCTTAACTATTATCATTTGGCCTAAATTATCCAATTATTTACGTGTTTTAACCTATATTTAAAACTCTTTGAAATTTAGCCGCTTTTGATAAGTATGGAATTATCTTGAAAACAAGTCACGAGAACGTGCACTTATTATGCTTTTGGACGTGTTACGATTATGCCACATGAAATGCACCCGCAATTGCAACACGTGATTTTAATATAGTTTGAAGTTGAAGTCGGGGACATGAGTTATCGCGCCCGAGAGTAGATTACGTAGTCAAGACTAGGGTCGTGACGGTTTTAGAATGCCTGTTTTGAGGTGATATTCGATTATTCTTCACGTTTTCTATTTGAAGGAGTGTTTTAGTTTTGAGATCGGTTAGGACGTTTATGGATTTATTTTGGACAAGTTACGTTGGCGTAGACTTGTTGTTTTTTAGCACATGGCAAACACGTCACATGAAATGCACCCGTGGTTGCTATATGTGTTTTATTAATGTTTGGAGTTAAGGGTCGGGGGCATGAGTTGCCACTCCCGAGTGTAGATTATGGTTGTTTTGGAATAATATTTGATTACTTACTAAATTCTAATCTAAAGATGTATTTCTCCTTCTACTTAGAGGACATGTTAGAGAATTATCTAAAATTAAGTTCACTAATCCTAAAAGACAAGATACTTGGGCTATGGCCACATTTTAGCCCCATGTTATCACTTAACTCTTGAGCCAATCCTAATTATGACTAATTTATAGGGAGGTCACTAGTATAGGAAATTCAACTAAGTCTTAGTGATCTTCATTTTCAGTTTGATGAATAAAATAGGAAACATGGTAATACATATAGGTTCAGATATACATTTGTGAACATAACACAAACAGATTTTTTTCAATTTTTCCACTTTCAGGCAGCCTAAACATGAGTCTAGAATATTTATTAATTAAGAAATGGACTGACAAAGTAAAATCACGCCACTTCCAGATTTTGTGATTTCTAATGAATATCATACCACATGCAGTCTTGTTTATTTTTGAGAAAGTGATTATTGCCAATTTTAAAATAACTTAATCTCATGTTTCTAAAGGCTTGAAATTTATACATATGCGCACACTGATTTTTTGCAAATTTAATAAGACACAAAATAGGTGTGAAGCCCGGGCGCGTAGCCGGGAAGCCTTTATGTGAAAAACTTGAGTAAGAGTTAAATTTTTGGTAATTAATTGAATAAAGTTGACTTTGGTCAACATTTTTGGTAAACAGACCCGGATCCGTGATCCGACGGTCCCGGAAGGTCCGTAGGAATATATGGGACTTGGGCGTATGCCCGGAATCGAATTCCGAGGACCTAAGTCCGAGAAATGAATTTTTAAAGAAAATTGTTTTATGAAAATATTAAAGGCTTATGAAAATGAACCTTGATGTGAAACCTGTGCTGCGGGGCCCGTATTATGATTGCGAAGCCCGGAACAGGTTCAATATGTGTTATATAAGTTATCTGCGGAATTTGGTAAGAAACGGACTTGATTTGATTGGTTTCGGATCAAATGAGGAAAATTGGAGTTAATGAAGTTTTGAGGTTTTTAAAGAATTTGAAATTTGGCTTGAAAGGTGAGTTTATGTTCTCGAGGTCCGAATGAAATTCCGAGATCGGGAATAGTTCTGTTGTGTCATTTATAACTTGTCTACAAAATTTGAAGTCATTCTGAGTAGTTTAGGCCGGTTCGGCGTGTTGAAGTGAATTCTAGAATTTCAAGTTCTTAACTTTTGATTCAATTTGGTTTTGGGGTTGAATTCTGAGTTTCGTTGTTGTTTTTCATGTTCCGAGAGTTCGAGCGACTCCGTATCACGAATATAGACTTGCCGGTGCTTTTGGACGGGGTCCCGAGGAGCTCGGGTGTGTTTTGGACCCCCGGGAGCTAAGTTAGAAAGCCAGAAATTTCTGCCATCTGGTTTCCTTCTATGCGATCGCAGAAGGTGGGTTGCAATCGCGGAGAAGGATTTTTCTGGGCTGTTGATTGTTCTATGCGATCGCAGCTTCCCCTTTGCGATCGCAGAGGTCTGGGTTCCACACTTTCGCGATCGCATCCCGTTTCTTGCGATCGCAGTGAGTCGCATCTGGGCCGGGTGAGTTCACAGGACCTCTGCCGCGATCGCAGAGGTCTAGCCAGTTGGATTTCGCGATCGCAGGCCCCTTGTCGCGATCGCAATTAAGGAATCACTGGGCAGTTTTATAAAATACGGGACTTAGCCTTGTTCCTCCATTTTCATCTTCCTCTTCAAGATTTTAGAGAGCTCTTCAAGTGACCTTCCACCACTGCTATTAAGGTAAGTAAACTCCATAGTTTTACTAGTTTCAAACACTAATCCCTAGTTAAATTCACTACTAAATTATCTAAAATCATAGAATTAGGTAGTAATTATAGGGTTCTTGAGGATTTTGTAATTTTCCATTTTAGGCCATGAAATCAAGTAGAAATCACACCTTAATGATCCTTAGGCTATAGGTGAGTGATCCCTTCGAGAATTTTCGGAATTTGACCATGAGAGGCCGGGGTTGGAAATTGGGAATTCTTCAAGAATGGCGATTTTATTGAATAACTAAGATAAGTTATCACATTGTACATGCATTGATGTTATTGTATATCTTTTGACTAGTTGCGAGTCCTCGGGTACAGAATTCGGAGTTTTGGGCGCAATTGTGGTCTGAGGGGTAGATTTGACACGAGGTGAGTCTCCTTTCTAACCTTGTAAGAGGGAATTGTCCCCATAGGTGATGTATATGCTATGTGTAACTTGTTTGGGGGCTACGTACGCGCCAAGTGACGAGAGTCTGTACGTAGCGGCTATTGTTGTTATGTCCGGGTAGTTAGGCCCACATCATGCCTTGTATGTTTTTCCTGTAATGCCTTAAATATGTTTGTTTTTCTTGTAATGCTTCATATGATTTATTGCAATGCCATATGTACTACGAAATTATGTTTTGCATCGCATTATTCTTCTGAGGCTTTATTGAAAAGAAATTGTGAAATATATGGGAGCGGGTCGTGCGCCACGGCGGAATTGAACAGAAATTGTGAAATATATGGGAGCGGGCCGTACGCCACGGCGGAATTGAAAAGAAATTGTGAAATATATAGGAGCGGGCCGTACTCCACGGCGGAATTGAAAAGTAATTGAAATATATGGGAGCGGGCCGTACGCCACGGCGGAATTGAAAAGAAATTGTGAAATATATAGGAGCGGGCCGTACTCCACGGCGGAATTGAAAAGTAATTGAAATATATGGGAGCGGGCCGTACGCCACGGCGGAATTGAAAAGTAATTGAAATATATGGGAGCGGGCCGTACGCCACAGCGGAATTGAAAGAAATTAAAATATATGGGATCGGGCTGTACGCCACGGTAGAATTGAAAAGCAATTAAAATATATGGGATCGGGCCGTACGCCACGGCAGTGTTGAAAGTAATTGAAAGATATGGGATCGGGTCGTACGCCACGACAGTGTTGAAAGAATATGGAAATGAATATGGGATCGAGCCGTACGCCACGGCGAGTGTAGAAAGTACCTTATGGGAGCGGGCCGTACGCCACGGCGGATCTAAGAATTTGTGGTTATTGTTTCATTCAGTGGTCTTACTTTTGAAAGTTCTTTATTGTTCAAGTTCAGTAACTGTTTGGATTCTTCTGCTTCTAGTATATGTACTTGTTGCTTATTTCCCTGACATGCCTACTGTCTTTCATCATATTCTATCATATGTTATTACTGCTGGACCTTAGTGAGTATCGAGTCGACCTTTCATCATTACTTCTTCGAGTTTAGGCGGGATACTCACTAATAAATATGTACTCATGCTACACTTTCTTTTCTTTTCTGTACTTGACTGTACAGGTCCGGAGGCTGGCACGTCTGACTATCAAGCCGGTGCTGGATATTGATAGCGTGGTCATACTTCACGGTGAGCTGCTTTCCCGGCGACTTTCTAGCAGCACCCTGGAGCTCTTTGTTGTATTTCTCTGTCCATTTCATTCAGACAGAGACTTTGTATATGTTGTAGTTATTGTATATTCAGTAGTTGCCCATGAAACTCGTGACACTAGTTCCTGGCACACACGCGTAGTGTATTTATATTTTTGGGGTTTTGGGATGTATATCCATGTGTATGTTATATCTCGGCTTTGTATCTACTATGACTTACTTTCGCTCAAGGCTAGTATCATGTTAGTTGTTATAACTTGTAATCTCTGACTTGTTTAATTAAATAGGAATGGTAGCACTTGGTGTAGTTTGTGTTGGCTTGCCTAACCCCGTCGTTGGGCGCCATCACAACTCGGATTAGGATTCTGGGTCGTGACAACGTGGTATTAGAGCACTAGGTTCACGTAAGTCTCACGAGTCATGGGCAAGCCCAGTAGAGTCTTGCGGATCGGTACGGAGACGTCTGTACTTATCTTCAGGAGGCTATTGGGTGTTAGGAAACTTCCCTTTATTCATATCATTTCGTGCAATCTATGATGTACTCAAACCTATTCTTCTATTCTCTCACAGATGGTGAGGACGCGTGCATCCAATGTTCCTGGTCCGGGAGAGGCCGCTGCCCCTGCTGCCCAAGGTCGGGGTAGAGGCAGGGGTAGAGCACCTGCTCGAGGCAGGGGACAAGGACGTCCCAGAGCTACGCCAGTGGCACCTCCAGAGGACTCTATTATAGAGGAGCAGGATGAGGTGCCTCCAGTAGCACCTGCTCCAGTGGATTTCATGACGGGGCCAGGCTTCCAGGAGGTCATGGGCCGTATGCTGAGATTCATGGACACTATGTCTCAGGCTGGTTTATTTCCAGCCGACCCTGCCACTTCTCAGGCGGGAGGGGGAGTCCAGACCCCTACCGCTCAGGTCATAGGTCCGGCAGCAGCAGCACGTCATACCCCGGGCACATCGCCTGTGGGAGGGGTTCAGCCCGTTGTAGCAGCCCTAGAGCCCAGGCCAGTTGTAGAGGGTGACCAGCAGAAGATGTTGGATAGATGG
>MDKH01177741.1:0-27472 GCA_005239495.1 Nicotiana undulata
GCGATTAGCCAAAGACTGAATATCTAAGGCTAGAGGTCTCTCCTCTGCTGCAATGTAGGCCAAACCACCTATACTCCCTGCCCTCCTGCTAAGGGCATCCGCTACCACATTTGCCTTGCCCGGATGATAAAGAATAGTAATATCATAATCTTTCAACAACTCAAGCCACCTGCGCTGCCTCAAGTTATGATCCCTCTGCTTGAATAAGTGCTTCAAACTGCGGTGGTCTTTATAAACCTCACAAGACACACCATACTAGTAGTGCCTCCAAATCTTCAAAGCATGAACAATTGCCGCCAACTCCAAATCGTGCACCGGGTAATATTTCTCATGAACCTTCAGCTGACACGAAGCGTAAGCAATAACTCTCCCGTCCTGCATCAACACACATCCCAACCCGACGCGTGAAGCGTCGCAATACACAGTATACATCCCATAACCGGAAGGCAACGTCAAAACTGGTGTTGAGGTCAATGCTGTCTTGAGCTTCTGAAATCTCGCCTCACACTCTTCAGACCATCGAAACGGGGCATTCTTCTGAGTCAATCTGGTCAGTGGAGCAGCAATAGAAGAGAACCCTTCCACGAATCGGCGATAATAGCCTGCTAGGCCCAAGAAACTCCTGATCTCTATAGCTGAAGTAGGACGCGGCCAACTTTGAACTGCCTCAATCTTCTGAGGATCAACCTTGATACCTTCTCCGGATACCACATGCCCCAAGAATGCCACGAAATCTAACCAGAACTCACACTTGGAGAACTTAGCATATAACTTTTGTTCCCGCAAGGTCTGGAGCACAACTCTCAAATGGTGCTCATGCTCACCCAGGCTCTGTGAGTAAATCAAGATGTCATCAATGAAGACGATGACGAAGGAATCAATATACGGCTTGAATACCCTATTCATCAAGTCCATGAATGCGGCTGGGGCATTAGTCAAGCCAAAGGACATCACCAGGAACTCGTAATGGCCATATCTGGTACGAAATGCAGTCTTCGGGACGTCTGAAGCCCGAATCTTCAACTGATGATAACCCGATCTCAAATCAATCTTAGAAAATACACAGGCACCCTGCAACTGGTCAAACAAATCATCAATGCGCGGCGGAGGATACTTGTTCTTGATGGTCACCTTATTCAACTAGCGGTAATCAATACACATTCGCATGGACCCGTCCTTCTTATTCACAACTAAGACTGGAGCTCCCCATGGCGACACACTCGGCCTGATGAACCCCTTAGCCAATAACTCCTCAAGCTGCTCCTTCAGCTCCTTTAGCTCCTTAGGAGCCATATGATACGGGAGAATGGAAATAGGCTGAGTATTTTGAGCCAAATCAATACAGAAATCAATGTCTCGAACAACTAGCACCGAATCAATAGTCGGAGACTCGGCGGTGGTGTCCCGCACATAAGCAAGGTAAGCCAAACAAACCTTCTCGACCATATGCCGAGCCTTCATGAAGGAAACAACTCGGCTAGATGCACTAACGGAAGAACCTCTCCACTCTAGCCTAGGCGACTCAGGCATGGCTAAAGTAACCATCTTGGCATGGCAATCTAGCACAGCATGAAAAAGAGAGAGCCAATCCATGCCTAGGATAACCTCAAAATCAATCATATCAAGCAATAAAAGATCTGCCCTAGTCTCGAAACCGCAGAAAGTGATCACACAAGACCGATAGACCCGACCTACCACCACAGAATCGCCCACAGGAGTGGACACATATATAGGAGAACCCAAGGATCCATGAGGAACATCCAGAAAATGAGCAAATAGTGATGAAACATATGAATAGGTGTACCCTGGGTCAAATAATACTGAAGCCTCTCTACCACATACTGGGATAATACCTGTGATCACGGAGTCTGAGGCCACTGCATCTGATCTGGCCGGAATGGCATAAAATCTGGCTGAGGCACCTTAAGACTAAACTCCCTCAGAGTGAACATGAGCTAACTGACCTCCCCCTGACTAGGCTCCCCCTCTAGGACGACCCCTGCCGACCTGTCCTCCACCTCTAGGTGGCCGGACTGCTGGTGCTGGACCCATAGGCTAATAACCCTGCTGCACTGCCTTGCCCCGAAGCCTGGGACAATGTCTCTGCATATGACCTAGATCTCCACACTCATAGAAACCTCTAGGTACCATAGCCTATTTTTACACTTGCACTTTTGCAAAACACTGCCACACTTTAAGATAATTCAAGTTGGGCTTCCTTCCTTTCCATTTTTCATGTTGAATGGATTGTGTTTTGCTATGGGGTACTTGATTTTGTATCCGGTTAGCCGTAATAACGAATTCCGCCCACATGTTCTATGGCAAACCTTAACTTATCAACAATGCGTTCATCATCTCATTTAATGAACGATTATTTCTTTCCGCAATCCTATTAGATTGGGGAGTGTAAGGGGACATTGTTTGATGAATAATTTCATATTCTAAACATGTTTCTTCAAAAGGAGATTCATATTCACCACCCCTATAATCTCTTATCATTTTGATTTTCTTGTTAAGTTGCATTTCAACTTTATTTTTGTGTTGTTTGAATGCGTCTATCGCTTCATCTTTACTATTAAGTAAGTTAACATAGCAATATCGAGTATTATCGGCAATAAAAGTTATGAAATACTTCTTTCCATCGCGAAATGGTATTGACTTCATGTCACAAATATCTGTGTGAATTAAGTCTAAAGGATTTGAATTCCTTTCAATTGACTTATAAGGATGTTTAACATACTTAGATTCCACACATATTTGACATTTTGATTTGTGGCATTCAAACTTAGGCACTACTTCCAAATTAATCATTTTCCGCAAGGTTTTAGAATTTACATGACCCAACGTATATGCCATAATTCATTTGACTCAAGTAAGTAAGACGAAGCTAAAATTTTATTATTATTCTCAACAACCATTACATTCAGCTTGAAAAGGCCCTCAGTGGGGTAACCTTTTCCTACAAACATTTTGTTCTTACTTATTACAATCTTATCGGATACAAAAACACACTTAGAGTTGTTCTTAACAAGAAGTCCAGCAGAGACTGAGTTCTTCCTAATCTCGGGAACATGAAGGACGTTGTTCAAAGTCACCACCTCGCCAGAAGTCATTTTCAGAAATATCTTCCCGCATCCTTCAATCTTGGTCGTTGCAGCATTTCCCATAGAAAGCGTCTCTTCGGGTCCAACACGAGCATAAGTAGCAAATGCTTCTCTAACAGCACAAACATGGTGAGTGGCTCCAGAATCAATCCAACACTCATTAGGATTTCCCACTAGGTTGAATTTAGAAAGCACAACACACAAGTCATCAACATCTTCGTGCGTTTCAACCATGTTTCCTTGACCCTTCTTCTTGTCTTTCTTCGGAGTACGACAATCTGTAGATTTGTGTATAGCTTTTCCACAGTTGTAGCAATCTTGTTGAATCGCTTCTTTCTTGGGTTGCTTTTCGGTCCAGAAGCTTGCTTCCTCTTTCTCTCATTTTGAGGAGTATCCTCAACAATGTTTGCTCCCATTATTGTTGATTTTCCACGGCCTCTCTTTTCAGCAGCTTTGCTATCCTCTTCGATTCTCAACCGAACAATGAGATGTTCAAGAGACATCTCCTTGCGTTTGTGTTTCAAGTAGTTTTTTAAGTCCTTCCACAAAGGAGGAAACTTCTCAATCATCGTTGCTACTTGGAATGCTTCATTGATGACAAGACCTTCAATGAAAATTCTGTTAGTAAACAGAATTCTACTTATACCTTAAGCAAGGAGATCGTGAATAATCACTTGCAGGTCCTGGACTTGGGTAATAACAGACTTGCTATCTACCATTTTGTAGTCCAAAAATTTAGCGGCAACGAATTTCTTCAACCCGACATCTTCAGTTTTATATTTCCTTTCAAGGGAAATCCACAGTTCTTTTGACGTCTCCACGCCACTTTAGACGTGATACATATCGTTCTCCAGTCCACTAAGAATATAATTCTTGCACAGAAAATCAGAATGCTTCCACGCCTCAATCACGAGAAAGAGTTCATTATCTAGAGTTTCATCGGGTAGAACAGGAACATCTTCATTAATGAACTTTTGCAGAATTAAAGTAGTCAAGTAAAAAACATCTTCTGCTGCCACCGCTTGAAATCAATCCCGGAAAATTTTCCTGGTTGTTTCGCCGTTGCTAATGCTGGTGTTCGTCTTGTCGACGCATTGGCAGTTACCATCAAAACAGCTTGGTTTCCGTTGTCATTCGTCATTTATGTAAAGGAATGACACAAACAAACGTTTAATAAACGCTTAAAACTAGAGTAGAAAATCGCCACAAAGTCTTTAATCTTCAAAATGGGAGTAGAAAAACCACGAAGGTTTTTGTCTCCATAACAGTAAATATAACATAAATACAGAAAATATTAAATTCCTTAAGCTTGTTAGTAAACTGTATTTGTAAAATAATTCTGGAAAAGATAAAGTAACATATAAACAGAAAATGTAAATGAAACAAAAGTTTATCCGAGCCCACTGAATTCACAGTGTTTCCTTAAGGAATTTAATCCCCTCCTAGTACCCAAGGTTATGGATTATTTTCTCCCAGGATAGAATGAATTACACGCTAGTGTAGTGGTACTTCAAACCCCAGTGTTTTAGCGAACACAAAGTTCGGTAGCGAATCACAATTATTGTTGCTTTCCTTGAAGTTAAAAGTATGTAGAAGAAAGAAGGAGAACTCAGAAAATCATATGGATAATCTGAGAGAATGGACTGGTATTTATAGCCAAATGTTGGGCTAAAAACTGAATAGGTGCAACTCTTCAGAATGGTTGTTTATGCAAAATAGCCATAACATAAATGCCATAACATAAATGGCTATTTACGCAACGATAAATCGGGAATTAAAGAGGGAGGCTAATTTCAGTTACAAAACTAAAAAACAAAAAACGGATAACGGAACCGTTGGATTTTAATATTAATATTCCGTTGGATTAATATTCTCTTATTAAAACGGATATTAATAACATTTCTGTTAATATTTACTATTAACAAATAAATTTGGTCCAAAACATTAATCATCCAAATCCGAGCGAGCGAGCGACGGCGTGAGGCTTTCCTTCTTCTCAACTCTTTAAGAGCTAGAAGAAGAGCAATTGCTTATATACCCATCAAAAACCTCTTCCTCTTCTGATATGGGACAATGTCCTTTTGTCAAGTAGAAAAACTCAAATATTTCAGTTTTTTTCTCCATTTCCCATTCACCCTCTTTTAAGCTAATCCGAAGTGGAAGCCGAGCTGAGTGAGCACGACGACGGCGCGAGTTTGCCTTCTTCTCAACTCTTTAAGATCTAGAAGAAGAGCAATTGCTTATATACTCATCAAAAACCTTTTCCTCTTCCAATATGGGACAATGTTCCTTTGTAAGGGAGGGAAACTCAAATATTACTCAAATATTTTATTATTCCCTCCATTTCCCATTCAACTTCTTCTAAGCTATATTAATGCTTGAAAAACCCAACGCATACGAGAAATTATGTGGGCTCAAAATATACAACTTTTTGTGTACAGCCAAATACTAGAAGATCAATTTTTATGTCTGTTACGATATTTGGCAGCCCATCCACGCAAGATTCAAGATACAGTCCGAGGTTTTGGTCTCAAACCTCGACCGCACTAGCCTCGAGACCGTGTAGGCCCGAGAGCGACGTAGGGAAACGGCGCGGGGATCAAGACCAAATGTTCTGTATCAAAGTACGATTATGTGCTTGAACAGTAATTAGCCGGATCCATCAAAATCTTTGTATTAAATGCTAGTGTACTATGTTAGGGCCTCCTCTCCTCCTATATAAAGGGAGACCCTTATTGCTCGAAAAACACAATACATTGAATACAAGTCACAAGAACATTCTCTGCTTTAATACCAAAAATCCCTCTATTCCTCTTTATTAGCTCATTTACTTGCATTTATTTCCCATTATTGCTTGTTCTTCATTTATAGCTTAGGCGTTGATGTTAAATAGCATATCACAAGGCCTTAAAGGTCTGTTATAACTGCATCGGTCATCTGACCCAGCCCCGAGCCTCGGTCTCAAGGAGCCTCGAAGCCAACATCGAGCCTTAAAATCTAGGCGCTCTGGTTTGCTATTTTTTCAGTTTGCTAACCATTTTATTTCTGTATTTGTGCTCACGCACTTAGATACAATCACTCAATAACTGGTATTAGGACTAATCACGTATTTTTAGAACCACTCACCAAAATTTAGTTGTACTTACCATTTTCACGGTAAGCAGTTTTGCGCCCACCGTTGGGCTAAGAATAATAATGGTTGTTTTAATACTAGTTCGTCAAAAAATGCAAGTTATCTTTTACACTTTTTCTTGTCCAACGAATCTTCGATTTCAGGTCAGAATGTCCAACTCGGTAAGTGCGTGCGAAAGTAACAGCCTTGAGGGATTTGGAGGGAATGATGTGCGCATCCCGAATTTCAGCGTACCGCCACTAGGCCTTAGCATCATAGCTGAGCCGGACCCCGATAGCGCGGACTCAAACAACGATCGGCGCGATGACATCAACCTTCGCACCAGCTGGAACGCACGTTAGCAAAGCCCGCAAGGGGAGCGAGGCACCACCGTCCAAAAGAACGGGGAGAACGACCTTCAAATGATCTTTGAAATACTACAGACCCAACAAGCCGCGATCACTCAGCTACAGAGCCGTCAGAGAACTTTGAGAGCACCATCTACAACCCCCGAGTCCGGCCAATATCGGAAACGACAGGTAGAAAAGGACCGATAACCGACCTTATTGTCAGGATACTTGGAAACCATGCCAGAAAAATAGAGTTAGGGCTCCCAGAAAGAAAATCGGAGCCACGGAATGGGAGGTATCGACCTTACGTCAAAGATCGAAAGAGCATCACAAGGCCCAACGAGTCCCGAGTGAGCTCTGAAATAGTCCGAAATGGGGTAGCAGACAAAGCCAGGCCCAATAAAGGCATGGAGCCGGCAGGAATGCTCCACTCAGACCGGTGCAACTTCAGGTACAACGTTTCGAGCATCGTATCAACCATGGGTAAAATCAGGGATACCCTATGGCCAAAGCCCGTATAATCGGACCCCTCTCGGAGGGACCCCAACCTAATGTGCGAGTTTCATGATACTCACGGTCATCGAACAGAGGATTGCAGGCATCTTCAAAAAGAAGCAGTTTGGTTAGCTAGCAAAGGGTACCTGCGAGGATTTGATCGCGGTCGAGTCGAAGATTTCCCCCCGTAAAACGTAGTAGCCCGAAGGGACGAAGTAGGTAAGCCCCATCATTCCATACATATGATTTTCATGGGAAGCGACACCCCACAAGGGCCTGTGATTATGCGGGGGAAAGTGTCGGTCGCGGTGGCAGGGCTGATTCGGAGCCGCGCGCCCGGTGACATCCTCATATTCGGTGACGGGGATCCTGAGACCTCACCTCACCCGCATAATGATGCACTGGTAATATTTTTTCTTTTGAATAATGGTAAAATTAAACGTGTTCTTTTGGATCCAGGTAGCTCCGCCAACGTCATCAGGGCGGGAGTAGTGGAACGACTTGGGATGCTCGACCGAGTCAAACCTACTTACATAACTCTTTATGGATTTAATATGGCTGGCGAAACAATGAAAGGGGAGATCACTCTCCCAGTCAACATGTCCGGGACAAACTAGAACACTAAGTTCTATGTCATCAAAAGAGACATGAGATATAACGCTCTGCTTGGGAGGCCATGGATACACAACATGAGGGCGGTGCAATCGACTTCCCATCAAATGGTGAAGTTTTCGATGGAGAACGGTGTAAAAACCGTGTATGGAGAGCAACAGGCGGCACAGGAAATGTTCGCTATTCACAACGATCCGCTGGTGCTAGCGCCCTCCACCTCGGAGAAACCAGAGGGGGAGATGGCCCCCGAAGATGGCGGTGAAGATTTCCTCACCCCCCTCACTTTTGTTGCCCCCGAAGAATCGGACGCGACCAAATCAACGGTCGAAGAATTAGAACATGCGGTCCTGGCCGCGCAACCTCCGGATCGAAAGGTGTACCTGGAAATAGGGTTAACCCCCGAACTCATGAATAATTTCATTCAATTTCTCAGCAATAATATCGATTGTTTTGCTTGGTCCCATTTAGACATGACAAGGATTCCTCCCGAGATAACCACCCATCGGCTAAGCGTCGACCCCAGTTTAAAGCCAGTGAAACAGAAGAGGAGGCCCCAGTCCAAAGTAAAGCATGCGTCCATTAAGGACGAGATAACAAAACTCCTCAAAATCGGCTCTATCAGGGAAGTAAAATACCCTGATTGGCTGGCTAATGTGGTGGTAGTATCCAAGAAGGGAAACAAATTAAGAATGTGTGTAGATTACAAGGACTTGAACAGGGCATGCCCTAAAGATTCATTCCCGTTGCCTAACATCGACCGATTGATCGATGCAACCGGCAGGCACAAGACACTTACCTTTATCGATGCATACTCGGGGTATAACTAGATCCAGATGAACCCCGAAGATAGGGAAAAGACTTTGTTCATCATGAAGTGTGGGACGTACTGCTACAACGTCATGCCCTTCAGGCTGAAAAATGCTGGGGCCACATACCAGCGGTTAGTTAATAAGATGTTCGAAAGCCAAATAGGCAAGTCCATGGAAGTATATATTGATGATATGATGGTCAAGTCTCTGCACGCGAAGGACCATCTAACCCATTTGCAGGAAACGTTCGATATCCTCAGAAGCTACAACATGAAACTCAATCCCGAGAAATGTGCTTTCGAGGTAGGATCGGGAAAGTTCCTGGGTTTCATTGTATCGAACAGAGGAATCGAGATCAATCCTGACAATATCAAAGCCATTGAGGAGATTATGGTGGTTAACAGCGTGAAAATTGTACAGCGGCTCACCGGGTGCATAGCGGCCTTGGGACGGTTCATATCGAGGTCATCAGATAAGAGTCATCACTTCTTCTCCCTGCTCAGAAAGAAAAACAGTTTCGAATGGACCCCTGAATGCCAAAATGCCATGGAAGAGTTGAAGCGATATTTATCAAGCCCACCTTTGTTGCATACCCAAAAGGAGGGCGAGACATTATATCTTTACATGGCCATATTAGAGGTAGCAGTGAGCGGTATGCAGGTCCGAGAAGAGCAAGGTACACAATTTCCCGTCTATTATGTGAGTCGGACTCTGGGCGACGCCGAAACTAGGTATCCTCTTCTGGAAAAATTGGGCCTTGCATTAATTAGCGCATCTCGAAAATTGAAACCTTATTTTCAATGTCAGCGCATCTGCGTCCTGACAACGTACCCGCTTTGGAACATATTACATAGATCGGAGTTGTCGGGTCGATTAGCCAAATGGGACATCGAACTATAGGGATACGACATTGAGTATCAGCCTCAGACGGACATCAAATCCTAGATCTTAGCAGATATTTTGGTTGATTCGCGCCCACTCTAGTGCCCGAAGTCAATTGTTATAAAAAATAGGCACATCCTCCGAGGTAGGGACCCTGTTCACTGATGGTGCTTCCAACGTGAAAAGGTCCGGGTTCGGTATAGTCCTAAAACCGCCTACAGGAAGCGCTATTAGGTAGTCCATAAAAATTGTAAAATTAACTAACAATGAAGCCGAGTATGAGGTTGTGATTGTAGGTCTCGAATTAGCCAAAAGACTTGGAGCCGAATGCATCGAGGCCAAGTGCGATTCTCTCTTAGTAGTTAACCAGGTGAACGGTAGCTTCGAGGTCCGAGAGGACAGGATGCAAAGGTACCTCGACAAAACTCTGATCACCATACATCGCTTCAAGGAATGGACCTTAAACTATATACCGCGAGAGCAGAACGGTGAGGCCGACGCCATCGCAAACCTGGGGTCGTCTTTCAAAGAAGACGATGTACTTCCCAGAGCCGTAGTTCAGTTAACTAGGTCAGTAATCGAAGACGACCACGCCATGATCAACTCCACCAGCCTGACTTGGGATTGGGGAAAAAAATACATAAGCTACCTAAAGGACGGAAAACTGCCTGCGGATTCGAATGAGTCAAGGGCCTTACGGACCAAGGCAGCCAGGTATTCGCTCGACGAAAATAACACCCTCTACAGGAGAACTTTCGACGGACCTTTGGCGATATGCCTAGGACCAGGTGACACAGATTACATGCTTCGAGAGATCTACGAGGGCTCCTGTAAGAACCACTACGGTGTTGAATCCCTTGTCTGAAAGGTGATTAGAGCAGGCTATTACTAGGACGGTATGGAAAACGACGCCAGAGAGTTCGTATTTAAGTGCGACAAATGTCAAAGATTCGCTCCCATGATCCATCAGCCCGACGAACAACTACATTCAGTCATGTCACCATGGATGTTCATGAAATGGGGGATGGATATCGTCGGACCATTGCCAACTGCACCAGGTAAGGCCAGATTTATTCTGTTTATGACTGACTATTTCTCTAAATGCCTGAAAGCACAGGCTTTCAAGAAGATAAGAGAAAAAGAAGTCATCAATTTCATATGGGATCACATCTAATGCCGGTTCGGGATCCCTTCTGAAATAACCTGCGATAACGGAAAGAAGTTCATAGGGGGTAAAGTAACACAGTTCCTCGAGGACCACAAAATTTAAAGAATCTTATCGACGCCCTAGCACCCATGCGCCAATGGCCAGGCCGAATCCACAAACAAAACTATCATCCAAAACCTGAAGAAGAAGTTGTAAAGTGCAAAGGGCAGATGGAGAGAGATTTTGCCCGAAGTTCTGTAGGCATATCGAACCACTCCCAAGACAAGTACAGGGGAGACGCCTTTCTCCCTGGTGTATGGGTCCGAAGCTCTAATACTGGTCGAGATATGGGAACCAAGCGCCAGGGTCCAACATTCCACGAAGGATTCAAACGGCGAGGCAATGACCATGGCCCTCAAATTGATGAGAAACGGGAAGCTTCACTTGTTCGGATGGCCGCACAAAAGAAAAGGATTGAGAGATATTATAACAGGAGAGCGAACCTCCGATACTTTAGAGCTAGGGATTTAGTCCTAAGGAAGGTTAATTTAAAAACTCGGAACCCCAACGAGTGAAAGCTAGGTCCGAGCTGGGAAGGGTCGTACCGTGTCTAGAGGGTGGTCGGTAAAGGATCATATAAGCTCGGCACCTTGGAAGGCGAGCGGCTCCAAAAAAATTGGAATATATCCATGCTCAAACGATACTACTGCGAAGGTAATCCTACGACCTCATCTCTTTTCACTCACACGAGATCTAATCTCCTGGAGGTATCCGACGGAAAGCTCCCGAACATCCCTCAGTTACAAAGAATTCCTGGGTCGACTGGCGCATTGTAATCTTTTCCTTCGATCGGGTTTTGCTCCCAAAGGAAGAGTTTTTACCGACAAGGTTTTCAATGAGGCAACATCTATGCGCCCGTCAAAAGGAACTCATACAAGCATTAGAGGCTCCTCCCTAAACTCAACTACTGAAGGACTCTACCACGGGGAAGGATGTCCCCGTAAAACAAGTCAAAAGTAAACCGAAGAGAGTTTTTCGCAGAAAAATATTGTAACGGGTCGAACGGTCGAATGAACTGTGCCCGTGTGAAAGGATCAATTCTCTGAGGGAGAAAACATGTAAGTTAGTATCAAACAATAAAAGAAATGTTTTTTCATCGAAACATCTGTGCAAACAGTTGTCATTAAAATAATCAAAACCTGAGGTCGTAAGATCCCAAGAGGGTAACCTCGGGATTGTTTTGAACTGTAAGTCATACGGGCGTGATCAAGCGGATATATCTAAAATAACGAAAATACGGTCCCAACTTCAAAAGCCAAGGCTATATATTTGAACGTGTAAGACCCCTAAAAAGGCATACCCTCGAATATAGATGTCGAGGATGAGATACCCGTGACTAAGGGCTACGGCCAAATAAAACGACTACGGTCGATATGCTCCAACCCAACAACAATAGTACACGATTCGGGGACGCCCGACTATTGCCTCAAAAAATCAATCCTTCGAGATTATTTCGGAAATAACCGGTTAGAACATGCTACCTTTAGTGTAAGCAAAAGCTGCGAACATTTTCATGTCAGCTCGTAAGAAAGAGTTTCTCCCACTCATCATAACGGATCGTAATCGAGGTCCTTTTGGGCCCTCGAAGAGTCAGATGAACACAAAAAAGCTCCGAGTAAATCTCTGAGAAATGAAACATATAGCCATATTAAAAGTCGCGTAAGTGCCTTTAAGTCAGCGCAAAAAGGCCTATGGGTCAACCAAAAACCTAAAAGGTCAATGCCTTCGAGTCGTAGCCCAACTCGGGGACTTAGCCTAGAATGGTTAATTAAAAGTCGCGTAAGTGCCTTTAAGCCAGCGCAAAAAAAGCCTACGGGTCAACCAAAAACCTGAAAGGTCAATGCCCTCGAGTCGTAGCCCAGCTCGGGGACTGAGCCCAGAATGGTTAATTAAAAGTCACGTAAGTGCCTTTAAGCCAGCGTTAAAGGGCCTACGGGCAACCAAAAACCTGAAAGGTCAATGCCCTCGAGTCGTAGCCCGGCTCGGGGATGGAGCCCAGAATGGTTAATGAAAAGTCGCGTAAGTGCCTTAAAGCCAGCGCAAAAAGGCCTACGGGCCAACCCAAGACTTTAAGGGTCGATGAACTCGAGTCGAAGTTCGACTCGGGGATTGAGCCCGAAATGATTGACTAAAAAGTCGCTTGAAAAGCTTTCAAGCAAGCCCACAGGCTAATTAAACTACTCGGAACATGAATGGGCTCGTGTTGTGGCTCTGCTCAAAGAGCAAAACCCTTGGTTAAAATGCATGAGCCTCTGGGCTAGCCATAAAAGGCCCACAGGACAATTGAGAGAACACATCGGTCCTAAAAATGCCCAAGGGTCCAACACATAAGGATATGAGAAGCCAACAAGGGTCGACCCTGGACCATCGCGCAATCGTTAGGCCAAGGCAAGTACCCGAAGAGTCCGTCCCGGGAAATAGATTTCGGGCCAGTAGCCCTCATGGGCAAAGAAATAGACATAAAGAGCGATCTGAGCTCGAACTCAACACCTGCTTTAGTTTAAAACAAGTTCCACGTTCGAGGCAAAACATGCGAATCTTGGAGCCACCTGTGTCCACGATTCTGGACAGATGCCCGGTTGCAATGCCCAAAGGTTATACCAGGTCCAATCAGGCCCCCGTTCAATAGACACCCACTCAAAGGCCATCCCCGGGATCCTCCGAAGTGCCTAAGGAAAGGAAGAATCTTTTATCGGGTGACCGTCTCTGCTACAGAAAGAATGAGGCCCGACCCTCATCTAAAGAAAAGCGACGCTAGCTCCGGCGAAGGGTTAGGAGTCTTAACCCTATTGATAGAAGATGTTTACAAGGCCCACGTGGGGATATTTATAAAAAAATACATTAAAAAAATCCTAATTTACACATGGAATCTTATCTTTTGGGGTATATCCCCGAAGCCCCCCTCGCAAGGGGCCACTAGTTAGCGTCTTCGGGTTTCCCTAGCGGCAACGGGCAGGAGACAATATTCCTCCACCTTCGATAAGCCTCCGCTTTCGGTAGGCTCAACGGCGCCACCGTCAGGAAGCCGCTTCCTAACATATCGAACCGATATACGATGCAAAAGTCGGTGGATATTGCCTCCTCGCCTCTCAGGAAGCGAAGAAGGCAAAAGTGCCATATCTTGCCAAAGCAAGTAAGATGAGTAGAAATATAGGTACTTCACGCCTTCCGACAGGGGGGACGTTCGATGCTTCTTTCATGCCCCCTCGAACTGACGACAGAAGTACCAACAACAACAACAATGACCCAATATAATCCCTGTTGGGTCAAGAAGCAGAATGGTTGTGAAGATTGACAAATGAACTCAGAGTTGAACCAGGTCCATCACTGGAGACATAGACACGCAGAGTGAATGCACGTGAGGAGATCACACACAGGAGATAAACACAATTAGTAATCTGAAACGATATCTCCTGATTGAAAAGGTTGCAAATTGATTGGGAGATGGAATACTTATTCAGTAAGGACAGAATCAAAATAGAAGAGGATCTAGGGAGTTGAGATCAACTAGAACTCTTCCACCAAGAAAGAGTTGCATCAGAACTCTAGCACATATTCTTGACTATTGATCCTATATATTGTCAAGTGTTCTTACTGAACAGGTGCGCACAAACATAGAAGCAAAACAAGAATTGAGAACAAAATTACCAAAGAAATTTTGTATACAGTTCATGTGAGAATTCTTATGCGACTCTGAAGCTACTTTAACCAGCTAGAAGAGCCAGTTTCATCTGTTATCTTTTAGTCTAGTTTATTTGTAGTAGGTGATTACAAATTGTATCTTTCAGCTTTATCTGGAAGCAATTGTAATAGGTACTGAGTATTCAAGTTAGAGTTAACTTGGAGCTTGTTGCAAATAGCTAGAGGTTAGTTTGCCACAAGAGGATTAGAGTTAGTCCTTAGGTTTATAAAAGATTTTATTTTGTAAATGCTTTTTGATCATTGACTTAGTGAAGAGTTTGGGAAAATCCTACTGGGAAGTAGGTCGTGGTTTTCTCACCTTTTTAGCCAGGTGTTTTCCACGTAAAATTGTCGTGTTCTTTTATTCCTGCAATTATTATTCCGCACACTATAGGAGTTGGAACACATAGAAGAATCTGGTCCTTCTATAACTAGTGCACGCGAAAATTGGACACTACACAAATCACCCCCCTCTTGTGTGGTATTGACGTTTAGAACATCAATGGATATCAGAGAGGGTTATCCTTGAAGAGGCTAACACCTTAGGAAAAGATTAAGATGAGTGCACCACCTGGGAACTGGGAAGGACAATCAACTGCTAGGCCACCACTCTTCAACGGTCTGTACTACTCTTGGTGGAAGAACAGAATGAAGGATCACTTAATTGGGGGAAACTTTGAATTATGGGACATAGTCACTAATGGTCCTTTGGCTACCATGAAAAAGACTGCTGAAGGAGTAGACGTGCCAAAGACAAGAGTTGATTGCATTGCTGAAGACTTAAGAAAATGGGAGAAGAATGCAAAGGTCAATAAGTGGCTAATGTGTGGATTTGGTCCAGACGAGTATAGTAGAATTTAAAGCTGCACCACTGCCAAAGAAATTTGGGATACGTTGCAAGTGGCTCATGAATTAACACCTCAATTAAAAAGGTCAAGAGGAACTCTACTATATTCTCAATATGAGAATTTCACCATGAAAGAAGGAGAGACCATCCAAGAGATGTATACAAGGTTCCCTACACTGACCAATGAACTCAAGTCTCTTGGAAGGGTGATTCTTGTAGAAGACAGTGTTGAGAAAATTCTAACAAGGGTTTTGCCAATCTCTTGGGAAAGTAAGATCACTGTTATTCAGGATCCAAGAACATGCCAACTCTCAGGTTGGATGAGCTAATTGGAAATCTCACTACTTACGAACCTAGAAGGCAGACAATGAAGATGGATCTCCCAAGAAGGAAAGAAGTCTGGCATTGAGAATCACTGAGGGAAAAGATCTGGAAGAAGATGAGATGGCCATGATCACCAAGGAATTCAAAAACTTTCTCATTAGAAAAAAGGGCATCCCAAGAGATGGAAACTACAACAAGGCAAAGGCTCCAGAAAAGCCCACAAAATAGGGATGCTACAAATGTGGAAAAACTGATCATCACATCAAGAACTGTCCTCAGTGGGAAGTGGAATGGAAAAGGGAAAGATCTGAGCGAAGAAACCGGAAGAAAAAACTGGTTCATCCTAAGAAAAACACAACAAAAGTTATGGTTGCTGCTTGGGGAGAAAGCTCAAACGAAGAATCAGAAGATGAAGATGATGATGAACAAGCGCTTATGGCAATTGGTGAATTAGATGAGGAATCATGTGAAGAACCAGAGGTAAGTATATCTCATCTCAAAAACATGATTAAGTTCTGATCTAAAGAAAAACTCTCTAAATTGTTACTTGACTTCATGGACGATTCTGAAGAAATAAATAAAGAAATAGAACAACTGTCTAAGGAGTGTGTAATGTTAAAAGCAAAGTGTAAGAACCTGGAACTCAGAGTAAGTGAATCTATAGATGAAAACACTGCATTGAAGAACCAGGTTCATCCACATGAAACTAAGGTCCTAGAGTTAAAATCTGAAAATTTAAAACTGAAACTAGGAACTAGCAAGAAGACAACTGATAATTCTCAACTCATGTTAGAAGAAAATATAGGCAGACTTAGGATAAGTTGTACAATAAAGATGAGAAGATAAGAGTGCTAAAAGAGGAACTTGAAAAGGTCAAACATGAAATGGATCGAACATGCAAATGGAATAAATCTTCTGATGCCTTAACATGGCTTCAAGAAAATCACAGTAGAAACAAAAGAGGACTTGTCTTTGGGAGTTATCTACCTAAATGGGATCCCAAAATCAAGTACCTCACACTTCTTGAGAACAAAATATGATCCCACTATGGTAAGACCGGTCACTACAAAATTGAATGCAATGCAAAAAGGCAGGCCAGTCAAAAGAATGAAAGTTTTGTTCGAAAGAAAAATTGGCTGCCAAATTGGGCCAAAAAATCTTAATTCATCATTTTTCTCATAAAAAAGGACCCAAACTAGTTTGGGTCCCTAAGACTAACCCATGATATTCTTTTGTAGGTTCAAGTGAAAGGAAGCAGTCAAATATGGTACTTGGATAGTGGCTTCTCAAAACACATGACAGGGAACAAGGAACGCTTCCTTTCACTTGAAAACCTCAAATGAGGAAATGTCTCCTTTGGAAATGGGAAGAAAATTGAAATTATTGGGGTTGGAAAGGTAGGTAAGTGTCACACCTCCTTTTTCACTACCCTTGGATTGATGAAGGGTAGTAAGGGAGTTTTTCCACTTTAAGTGACATTATTCGATTTTGGGAATTATTATTATTTCAGAGTCACCACCCGGATTTTTGGCGATGCTCCGGGACACCATTTTGTTTTGGAAATCCCAAACCGAGGAATTTGACTCTGTTTTAATTTGTCTGCGACCAGAAATCCGAGTAAGGAATTCTGTTAACCCGGGAGAAGGTGTTAGGCATTCTCGAGTTCCGTGGTTCTAGGACGGTCGCTTAACTATTATTATTTGGCCTAAATTATCTTATTATTTTACGTGTTCTAGCCTATTGTGCGTTTAGCCCTTTAACTTTTAACCGTTTTTTAGTGTTTATGGATTTATCTTAAAAACAAGCCACAATAACGTGCACTCGTCTGCTTTTGGACATGTTATAATTGCGCCACATGAAATGCACCCGCGATTGCAACACGTGATTTTAATATAGTTTTAAGTTGAGGTTGGGGACATGAGTTGTCACACCCGATTATAGATTACGTGGTCAAGAATGGTCATGACGGTTTTATAATGCCTATTTGAGGCGATATTCGATTATTCTTTATTCTTTTCAGTTGAAGGAGTATTTTAGCTTTAAAATCAATTAGGACGTTTATGGATTTATTTTGGACAAGTTACGTTGGCGTACACTTGTTTCTTTTGAGCACATGGCAAACACGTCACATGAAATGCACCCGTGGTTGCTATATACATTTTATTAATATTTGGAGTTGAGGGTCGGGGGGCATGAGTTGCCACTCCCGAGTGTAGATTATGGTTGTTTTGGAATAATATTCGATTCTTTATCAAATTTCAAGCTAAAGGTATGATTTTACCTAGAAGGTATGTGAAGATTGAAATCGCTAACCTAAAAGACAAGATACTTGGGCTATGGCAATATTTTATCCATGATCGATTGTTTATCCCTTTTGGCCAAATCCTAAACTAAGGTTGATTATGAGGAATAAGGGCGCATGACTCTATCCAAAACGACGTCAACCAACGAAAGGTTTAATAAGAAGAACCCCATCAGATTACTAATTCATGACAACAAAAATGAATGGACATATTCAGTTTTCACAGTTCATCACCATGTAATTTTCGAAACTGCTGAAGAAACAAGGAGATGGAGAGAACAGAACAGGGTATATTTTGTCAAAAGTATAGATACAGTTTTTCCAAAATTGCTTTAGATCAAAGTGGCTACTGAGAAACTTCTTCATTGTTACTTAACAGTTTCACCAAATTTGCATGCCTTTTAAGTCATAATTTCTACACATTTAATCCTAGTTTTGAGCGTTTCTACATCTACTTAAGGACGTGAAAAGAAAGCGTTTTAAAATCACTACTTCCTGTTTGTATTTTCGAAAATTGTTGAGACGCAAAGTGTTGGTTTTTCCAGAACTTCAACAAATGTTTGCAGGGATCTAATTTTCACACAAAATGCTTTGGGGGAGTAAAATCTATACTTTTTCATTTGAGAAAAACTTTATCAAAGGAGAAATGAAACAATAGAGCTGAATATGAATAATGTCCAGTCCCTTTTTACAAACATATATATGAAACTAGAACTCAACTAAATACAGTTTTTCTACTCAAAATACAAGTTCTAAAAAAAAAGACAGGGTAAAAACGAGTTGCTGCTCCTGTGCAAGCCTCAGCAATGTTGTGTGATTCAACATTTGTAGTTTAAGCCTGCGTTCTTTAGCTATTTCCAAACAACCAAACAGATTTTATGCATCCTCAGAGGGTGAACTTGACCATGAATGGGCCAGATTCAGTCCCCGTGGCGTCAATATTAGAATAAATTTAAGAACTCCACATAGTACCTACTGATTGAGCCAAACAGGGATAGCTATTTACTAAATATGTCCATAATGACATATTGAAGCCATATGATTCATCTATCCCTTAAGAAGATATTAATAGGCTTAGATCCTAACAATAAACCTGAAGACACACAAGTTCCTCTGCTTGTGACCTCTTCAGCGACTAAAGACTAAATACAAATGAGGAGCAGATTTGTGCATTCTTCCCGAATTGAATATGACCATAAAGAGGTCAGTTTCAGCTCCAAGGATGCAAAACCATCAGACCTTTGATCATTCAATATATTATGGCCTAAATTCATACAATGACTGGACCATTCTTATGCATTTCTTAAGATATGAATCTGACCATTTAATGGGTCTAGATTCCTATCTTAATACTTTTTTGTAATGAGAATTTAACTACTCTATAATTGTTTATGCATTATTATAGGGTGAACCTGACCATGAAAAGGGTCAGATTCACTCCCTAACATCAATCTTTTGTAACATTTGATTCATACTTGTATTATGACTTTGATTTTTAGGCATTTTAGAGGATGAATCAGACCATTCAAGGGTTCTGACTCCTCAACTCTAATGCCTTCTTTAATACGTACTTCATACCTTTTAAAGGGTGATTTCCATCACCCTAAGCTACTGTTTATGCACCATAAAAGGGGTGAATTTGACTATTAAAAATCAGATTCATCTACCCTAGTGCCAATATTCTAACCTACCTAGAGACTTGCTTGTTGAATCTCTTTATTGGCCAAAGAGACTCAATTGAAAAGCATATTTTCTGCACTCTTATAGAGAGAATCTAACCATAGAGAAAGTCAGATTCTATACCATGGTGCAGCTTCTTTTCATAGTATAGAACTATGAATATTAACTACATTTATATACACATAATCTTAAGTAAACAACATATACCAACAAAGAAATACCAACAACAGGACTACATTTATCACACTCATAAACTCATTACAACACCCACGTTGTCATATTATATAGAACAGAAGAAAGGACTTCAGATATCAAGAAAAGAAAAACAGCCAGCTTATATCAGATAAAAGATGAAAATTTCAGTTCAGCATTTCATTGAGAACAGATGAATTGATACATACCTTCTTTAAGAGTAAAATAGCCAAAGACTTGACCAAATAAAGGTCAAGTATGCACAACAAATCAGCAAGAAGGAAAAGAATTCAGCAGCAGTAACAGCAAACCTCGGAAATCCAAACAGACCCCAAAGAGCTAACCTAGAAGACATTCGAATTTAAGAAAAAACCAGAGTCGAGCAAACAGATGAAAACCCAAATATAAGAATTCCACAGAAGCCTTGAGAACTCTTGAAAGAACAGTCAGATTTTTACCTTCACACTTTGAAACAATTTTTCCTTTTTCAAAAGAAGACTATCCTGATTTTTTTTGTTTTTGTTTTTAGTATTCAGTGTTCAAGAAAGCAATTTCAGACTGTACAGAGAATTTTCAGAGTGTCCAGGAACCTCTTAGACTAAGGGGAGAGGGTTTATTTATAGGTATTTGGGAATGGGATATTCCTTGGAATATTCCCTATCCAAAAGCTAAAATTAGTACCAAAAATAGTACATAGGGCAGCTGTCAACCTTATCTTTGGGACAGCTGCCCCTATTCTAGAACTTTCTTACCCATTAAAAGACTCTTTTACCCTTTAAATCTCTGATTTCCTATTATAGATTTCCTAATGTACCCCTTGAAGCCCCTATATTTACCATTAGGTAACCAGGGTTACTTGCTTGGGTTATCATTTAACTAACACTAGTTATGTTCTTTAGGTGACTACTAGTTATTTTAACTAAGGTTAGGTTAACAAATTAAAGGTTAATTGATTAGGAGTTTAGAGTTAGTTTTATACTAATTACCGATGTTTAAGTTAATTAATTAAAGTAGGTCAATCAATTTAATTCTTTAACTTAAACTAGCTGATTTAGTTAAGTTAATTCAATTTGATTACCTAAAATCAAAAACTTGACTAACTATTAAGCCTAGGTTAACTAATTTGTTTTGGTTAATTAATCCTGAACTAATTATCTTAGACAGATTTTAGGATTTAGTTAATCACTTAAGAGACTATTAGACTAGGTTAACCTATTAAACAAGTTACTTTTAGGAAGTTATAATTAACTAAGTCAAACTTGATTAATCTAGGTCAATACATGACCATACACTGATACATGACTAGCTAGTCTCTCAATTAACTAAGCAGCTAGTCAACTAACTCAATCTCAAAGATAATCAGTTCATCCATGAAACAGTTAATCATGGGGCAGACATACAATCACGAATTAGTAAAGTTGTATGCTCCTAATCTAACACTGGTAATTGTATGAAGACGAGCATTATACCCTGAATCAAGAGGTATAGTCATCTAAATGGCAAAACTAAATACTCATCCAATTAATCGATTAAACAACAAATAACATGAGAAGGAAAAGAGTTCAGAAGCAATGGTGATGACAATTAAGATAGAGTATTGAGGAGAGGGGAGACAAGACTAAACCTAATTCAAACAGAATATCCGTAATCGATACGACTTCCATGTGCCAGTGGCATACCAAAACAACACAGGCAGAATAATTTATCGTAACCAAACGGTAAATTAATCAAAACAGTTTTAGGTCTCTTTTTTTTATGTTTGATCACAAATACGGAAAATACTTATAATAGGAGAAACAATGACTAATTGAGATGAAAATAACCTAACAGTAATAGAAATTAATAGGCACAGGTTTTAACATGGTTTTTTGTTTCAGTATTTCATAGAAAGTAAGGAAAGAAGAAAAATACCCGTAAAAAAGGATTGGCCGGAGAATTGAAGTCACCGGACTTTGGCCGGACTCCGGCAGGGTTTGAAAATGATTCAAACCCTCATGAATCAATTGCTCTAGTCAAGAGCAATTGACTCATGAAGGTCTGAGCCATTGATTTCCTCTAAATCGGTCGGTTGTGGATTTTCTAGGGTTTCAAGATTTCAGATCTAAAATTGAAGAAAATCGATTGGGTTTTTGGGGAAACTAGCAACGGGAGGTGATTAAGGAGAATATGGGGATCACCTGGTTAAAAATTGGGGTTGATTGGAGAAGCTCCGCCGTCGGTGGCGATTTCCGGCCGGCGGAGCTAGGGCGGCAGACGGCGGGTTTACGGTGGAACTGGGCGGAGGTTGGCTGGTCGCTGAAGGGGGGTGAGAGACGAGTTGGGAGGGGGGTATTAGACTTTAGTTAATGGGGGATAGGGGTGACTTTGGAACATTTTTATACTCTAGGGGGTGGGGTTCCCAACCGTTGGATCTATCTCGATCAACGGCTGGGATTTGTCACTTATACTAAACGGGGTCATTTGGGTAATGGAGACAGGTCGGGTGAAGGGGGATTTGGGATGGGTCATTGGGGTGATGTAGAGAAGGAATTGGGCCTGGATTGTTTTGGCCCAGGTCCTATTCTTAAACATCTTAAGCTTAGCTTAATTAAAATTCTTAATTTAGTTAATACTAATTTTAATTAAATTAAAATGTAACAACTAATTTTTACCTTGCTCTATAGATTAATTAAGGCTAAAAACATTTAATTTTATACTACTAATTAAATCCGTGATTTATTGGATAAAGAAAATGATTAATTTTACTAATTAGTTTGTTAAAAACTTCATTACATAAAATAAACACCATCCGTCCATTATTTAGTTCAATTAATTACAAATAATAACTTCATAATCCTTTAATAACAGTGATGCAATTTTAATAATTTTAAAAGATGAATTATGGATATGCAAATGCAAACAATTCACAATTAATCACTAAAAATCAACAAAAATTCGTAAAATCAATTAATTTATTGAGATTTTTATAGGATTATATGGTGAGTAAAAATCACGTGCTCACAGTAAGGATGACACACGTTCCATTGAGAACGTGTACTTTATAGATGGCTTGAAATATAGTGTGATCAGTGTGTCACAACTGTGTGACAGAGGTAAGCTGGTTGCATTCACTTCTCAAAATGTTTTGTGATTAATCTTATCACTGACAAGAATGTTTTACAGGGAAAAATAGTGAATAATATCTATATCATAGACCTGTCCTCACTATCAGAAAACGAATTAACTTATTTGAGTGTGTTGGACGGTGATCCCCTCCTTTGGCACAAAAGACTTGGACATGCAAGTCTAAATCAGCTCAACAAACTAGTCTCCAAGGACCTAGTGATAGGTCTCCCTAACATTAAGTTCAAGGAAGACAAAGTTTGTGAGGCTTGTGCAAGGGGGAAGCAGGTAAGGTCCTCTTTCAAAAGCAAGAAAATGATAAGTACCACCAGGACGTTGAAACTCGTTCATATGGATCTATGTGGTCCTATGAGAACATTGAGCAGAGGTGGTAAGAGAAATGTAATGGTGCTTGTTGATGACTACTCTAGATTTACCTGGACATTATTCCTAACTTCTAAAGATGAAGCATTTGATATGTTTACTTCCTTTGTTAGAAGAATTCAGAAACAGTTAGGAAATCAACTTGCATCAATAAGGTCTGATCATGGCACTCAATTTGAAAATGCAAAGTTTGCTGAATTTTGTGATGAACATGGCATGGATCATAACTTTTATGCCCCTAGAACTCCAAAACAAAATGGAGTTATTGAAAGAAAGAACAGAACTCTTGAAGATATGGCTAGAACCATTCTTCTTTCTAGTAAACTGCCTCATAGCTTCTGGGCAGAAGCAATAAACACTGCATGCTACATCATAAATAGGTGCATGACTAGACCACTTGTAGAGAAGACTCCCTATGAGTTACTTAAATGGAGAAAGCCCAATATATCCCATCTTAGGGCTTTTGGCTGTAAGTGATTTGTGCACAACAATGGCAAGGACTCCCTAGGTAAGTTTGATCCCAGAAGTGATGATGTCACGCCCCGAAATCCCACCTTCGAGCCATGACTGCGTCTAACATTGAACCCGCTAGACAAGCTAACGTTTGAACTAAATAAAATTCATTAACAACTAACACAGATAAGATAACTAAAGCATTGATGGTCAACAATATGAAAGTTAACAAATAGCCAAAAATAACATAGCCGTTTCGAAGTAAAACCCGTATACAAATCCCAGAACTGGTGTCACATACTCACGAACTGTCTAAGAGATTACTATAAGCAAAAGGTCTTAAAATAAGTACATAGGACTGTCTTTGAAATATAAAGTAAGACAGAACGAAAAGTGAAGAGTATAAGGTGACGCCAAGGCCCACGAACGTCTGCGGGTCTACCTCGATGTCTCCTGAATAAATTGATGAGAGGCTCCGACCTTCAGTGATCACCGGGTCCGGCTACGTAGTCTGCACAACATAAAGAAGTGCAGGTGTAGAATCAGTACAACCGACCCCATGTACTGAGTAAGTGTCGAACCTAACCTCGGCGAAGTAGTGACGAGGCTAGGACCGACAACAATATATGTACCTGTGCAATTCTATATAATAACAGGAGAATATCGATGGAAATAAGCAAGTAAGACAGATACGGGGAGGACATGCTGGGGGTAAAAGGGATAACAATTGCTAGCATGGCAGAACGGGGCAGCAATTGATATGTAAAAGAAATAAAGGCAGGAATTTAACTTCTCAACAGATAATGAACAGCAAAAGGCACAGGATGTCCCCTCGTGCATAACCTCATAATCACTCGGCACGGAATGTCCCCTCGTGCATATATAATAACACTCGGCACGGCATGTCCCCTCGTGCATAACCTCACAACCACTCGGCACGGAATGTCCCCTCGTGCATATATGATAACACAAAGCAACAACATAATGTGAAAGTCAACACTAAGAATTCTCAAGTGCATGGAAATACATCAATACAATTCTATTGCCCCGGCAAGGAGAAATCATCAATTACAACACCAACAAATGCCCGACAAGGGTCTCAGCTATAACCAACCTCACATCAGAATTACAAATTCAACAATGTAAGCTTCAACTGAAATAAATCACTCAATAACTCTTCACGTCATGAAACAACATCAAGGTATCACTTTTTAATTCACCAATTACTCACACGGCGGAGAATATTAGGAACATAGTAAGTTTCATCACAAATGACTCACAGGCATGCTTGACCGCAATGCATAGGCACTCGTCACCACGCCTATACGTTGGACATGAGTTACACATAGCAATTAAGACTCTATACCTAATCCCTCAAGCTGAGGTTAAGCCAAACACTTACCTCGGCTCCAAAGAAAATGCAAGTGAAGCCTCAATCACAGCCTTTCCTCTCGAATCCAACTCCGAATTAGGAATATCTAGAAATAATGGATTTATTAACATCAATAAGTATTCAATAAACCAATTCAGCCAAATTATACATTTCCTACTATTCCTCCAAGAATACTAAAATTCGACCCCAGGCCCACACGTTCAGATTTTTGAAAATTCATGAAGGAATCAATTACCCGGAGTCTAAGGATCGAAGTTGTGTATTTTATACAACGATTCATGGCCTAACATGGAAAATCACGAAATCCCTAAGAACCCTAAAGTTTACTACCTAATTCTATTATTTTTAGGTGATTTGGTAGTGAATTTAACTAGGAATTAATGTTAAAACTGGAAGTTTATGGGGTTTTAACTTTCCTCTTACGTGGGTGGTCGTGGAAGGTGCTGCCCCAAGCTTGGATGCTCTCTAATGGAGATTGAAGATGGATGAAATGAGGAAAACCCGAAATTTTGGGCATTTAAGAGGGGCTGCCAACAGGGTTTTCCGCACCTGCGAGAAAAATTATCGCCCCTGCGGAAAAGATCCTGGGACCCTGGCCTCGCGCCCGCGGAGAGGGAGTCCGCACCAGCGCTCCCGCTCTTGCGGCCTGGAGCTCGCACCTGCGGACTTTGGGCAAGGGGCTGAGGTCGCGCCTGCGGAGGGGAGTTTCCGCGCCTGCGGAGGGGAGTTTACGCACCAGCGGACCCACCCCTGCGGGATTTGTTCCGCACCAGCGAAGGCTCCGCACTTGCGAGGCTGGGACCGCAGGAGCGGTCCCGCACCTGCGGCTAGGCAACCACACCTGCGGTCACACCAACTGCTGTGCACCAGCAGCGATTTTTGCTGGTTTTTTGCCTCGTGCGGGGTCTGGGAGGCATCTGGACCCACCCGAGCCCCCGTCCAAAAATACCAACAAGTCCCAAAACATTAAACGGACTTGCTCGAGCTCACGGAACACTCAATACCAAGCTAAAACTCAAAATCACCCTCCAAAACCCCTAAATTCAACACGTAAGAACCTGAAATTCTAAGATTTTATAACGATGCGGCGAACCAACCCACACAACTCGGAACGAATTCAAATTTTGCAGACAAGTTATAATTGGCACGAAGGAACTATTCCCGGTCTCGGAATTCCATTCGGACCTCAGAAACATAAAATCACATTCCAAACCAAATTTCAAATTCTATGAAATTTCTCAAAACTTCATTAACTCCAATTTTCCTCATTTTGATCCGAAACAAATCAAATCAAGTCCGTTTCTTGCCAAATTTCACAGATAACCTATATAACACATATTGAACCTGTTCCGGGCTCCGAAATCATAATACGGGCCCAGCAGCACAGGTTTCACATCAAGGTTCATTTTCATAAGCCTTTAATATTTTCATAAAATAATTTTATTTAAAAATTCATTTCTCGGACTTGGGACCTCGGAATTTGATTCTGGGCATACGCCAAGTCCCATATTTTTCTACGGACCCTCCGGGACCGTCACATCACGGGTCCGGGTCCGTTTACCAAAAATGTTGACCAAAGTCAACTTTATTCATTTGATTAACACAAATCCCATTTTTCATTCAATTTTACTATAAAGACTTCCCGGTTACACGCCCGGGCTGTGCACACATATCGAGGAGATATTAACGGAGGCTTTTGGGGCGTCGGAACACAGATTTAGCTAGAATTACATTAGGATGACCTTTTGGGTCATCACAATCTCCACCTCTAAAACAAACATTCGTCCTCGAACGGACATAGAAAAGTACCTGAGTCTGAGAAAAGATGGGGCTAACGACTCCTCATATCGGGATCGGACTCCCAAGTAGCTGCCTCGGCAGGCTGACCTCTCCACTAAACACGGACCGAAGGATAACTCTTCGACCTGAACTGGCAAACCTGCCTATCTAATATGGCTACTGGCTCCTCCTCATAAGTCAGATCCTTGTCCAATTGGACACCGCCGAAGTGAAGAACATAAGCTGGATCTGCAATATACCTCCGGAGCATGGATACATGAAACACTGGATGCACTGCTGATAAATGAGGTGGCAAGGCAAGTCTGTAGGCCACCTCTCCTACCTTATCTAAAATCTCAAATGGACCAATGTACCTAGGGCTCAACTTGCCCTTCTTTCCGAACCTCATCACAGCCTTCATAGGCGACACTCGAAGGAACACCTAGTCTCTTACCATGAAAGTCAAATCTTGAACTCTACGATCTGCATAACTCTTCTTCCTGGACTGAGCTGTACGAAGCCTATCCTGAATAATCTTCACCTTATCCAAGGCAACCTGGACTAACTCAGAACCCAATAATCTAGCATCCCCGGGCTCAAACCATCCAATTGGAGACCGACATCGCCTACCATACAACGCCTCATACGGAGCCATCTGAATGCTCGACTGGTAATGATTGTTGTAGGAAAACTATGCTAAAGGTAAGAACTGATCCCATGAACAACCAAAATCAATAACACATGCCCGCAACATATCCTCCAAA